>OY740784.1:113459647-113659647 GCA_963514005.1 Raja brachyura
AGAGAGGGGATAGGGGGACAGGGGGGACAGAGGGGGACACACAGTGAGACGCACACAGAGAGAGACAGAGAGAGAGAGAGACACACAGAGAGAGACACACAGAGAGACACACAGAGAGAGACACACAGAGAGAGACACACAGAGAGAGACACACAGAGAGAGACACACAGAGAGAGACACACAGAGAGAGACACACAGAGAGAGACACACAGAGAGAGACACAGAGAGAGAGACACACAGAGACACTGAGAGAGAGACACACAGAGAGAGACACAGAGAGAGAGAGACAGAGAGAGACACACAGAGAGAGACACACAGAGAGAGACACACAGAGACACTGAGAGAGAGACACAGAGAGACACAGAGAGACACAGAGAGAGAGAGACAGAGAGAGAGAGAGACAGAGAGACAGAGACATGCAGGAGGAGGCCATTCGGCCCTTCGAGCCAGCACCGCCATTCATTGCAATCATGGCTGATCATCCCCAATCAATAACCCGTGCCTGCCTTCTCCCCCATCCCTTGATTCTGCTAGCCCCTGGAGCTCTATCTAACGCAGCAGATCTTTGAGCTGACATTGCTGGCTTTATCTTACACTAAACGTTATTCCCTTTGGCATGTATCTGTACACTGTGAATGGATCGATTGTGATCACGTATTGTCTTTCCGCTGACTGGTTAGCACGCAACAAATACTTTTCACTGTACCTCGCTACACATGACAATAATAAGCTAAACTAAATATGGCAGATACAATCGGCTCTTTTGCAATATCCTCAACTAATCCTATAGCATGGAAGCCTTGCTTATAATTCTATGGACATGGCAAACTTAAATAACATTTAAGCTAAAGAAGTGACTTAAGGAATTAAGTCTGTGGAATTCTCTGCCTCAGAGGGCGGTGGAGGCCGGTTCTCTGGATACTTTCAAGAGAGAGCTAGATGGGGCTCTTGAAAATAGCAGAGTCAGAGGATATGGGGACAAGGCAGGAACGGAGTACTGATTGTGGACGATCAGCCATGATCACATTAAATGACGGTGCTGGCTCGAAGGGCCGAATGGCCTACTCCTGCACCTATTGTCTATTGTCTATAAGGAGGGGAATTGGGAGTCAAAGGCCATAGGTTTAAGGTGAGGGGAAAGATTGAATAGGAACCTCCCTGAGGGGTAACAGAATGGGTGGTGGATGTATGGAACGAGCTACCAGAGGAGGTAGTTGAGGCAGACACCATCTCAACGTTTTAGAACCATTTAGACAGGTACATTGATAGGACAGGTTTAGAGGGATATGGGCCAAACGCAGGCAGGTAGGACCAGTGTAGCTGGGATATGTTGGCTGGTGTGGGCAAGTTGGGCTGAAGGGCCCATTTCCACGCTGTATCACTCAATGTCTGTGAGAATAATTTCCCATCAGACCAATTAGTTCCTTGAATTTTGTGATTACGGTCCATTTTTTTAAAATAATGTTTCAATGTACGGCCAAGAATCATTAGAAAATAGAATGAACATGAGCAGAGATAGTGTCTTTGTTAGTAGGACGTGTGGGAAGGAATTGCAGATGCTGGTTTTAAGATGAAAAAAGCAGGAGTGACTCATATTTGATCCACGATAATAAGCAGTCTGAAGAAGGGTCTCGACCCGAAACATCACCTATTCCTTTTCATAAGTTCATAAGTGCTGGAGCAGAATTAGGCCATTCGGCCCATCGAGTCGCTCCGTGATTCAATGGCGGCGGATCTAGTCTTCAGACATCAGTCTTGAAGAAGGGTTTCGGCCCGAAACGTCGCCTATCTCCTTCGCTCCATAGATGCTGCTGCGCCCGCTGAGTTTCTCCAGTCTACCTTATATGGCGGATCTATCTTTCACTCTTAACCCCATTCTCCTGCCTTCCCCCCCATGACCCTTAACACCTGCACCAATCACGAATCTATCTATCTCTGCCTTAAAAAAAAACATTAACAGCCTTCACAGCCTACTTCTCTCTGGAGATGCTGCCTGGACAGTTTAGTTGCTCCAGCCTTTTGTGTCTATCTTACTGCAATTATTATATAGCCAGAGTGTTTTTTTTTTTAATTCCTAAAAGCACAAACTTTCATGTTGTAGAAGAGTTAAAGCAATTGCTGACAGTGGCTGGTTGTACAGTATTTCATTTCTTTGATCCTAATGTATAATAGCTGGGCACTGACTGGGGTGACAGCTAGCTACTGAATGGGCAATGGCCTTGTTGTGTTTGAACTCCACAAATACAACCACATTGAACTGATTTCTCATACCTAACCAATCTTTTGTTGGTAAGAAGTATATAAAAGAAATGTGTAGGAAGGAACTCTGGTTTAAACCGAAGATAGGCACAAAAAGCTGGCGTAACTCAGCGGGTCAGACAGAATCTCTGGAGGAAAGGAATAGGCGACGTTTCAGGTCGAGACCTTTCTTCACACTCAAGTCAGACCCAGTCTGAAGAAGCATCTCGACCCAAAACATCACAGATTCATTTTTTTCCAGAGATGCTGGCTGACCCGCTGAGTTGCCCCAGCTTTTTGTGTCTTATAGAATCATAGAGTGATACAGCGTGAAAACAGGCCCTTCGGCCCAACTGGCCCACACCGGCCAACATGTCCCAGCTACACTAGTCCCATCTGCTCACATTTGGTCCATATCCCTCCAAACCTGTCCGATCCATGTGCCTGCCTAAAAGTTGGAATAGTCCCAGCCTCAACTACCTCATCTGGCAGCTTGTTCCATACACCCACCACCCTTTGTGTGAAAAGGTGACTGCTTAGATTCCTATTAAATCTTTTCCCCCTCACCTTAAACCTACATCCTCTGGTCCTCGATTGACCTAATCTGGGCAAGCGACTCGGTGCACCTACCCCGATCTAATCCCGTCATGATTTTATACACCTCTACAAGATCATTCCTCATCCTCCTGCGCTCCAAGGAATAGAGTCCCAGCCTGCTCAACCTCTCCCTCTATATTTGTATATAAAAGAAAGTTAGGGACAGTGATATTAAACTCATTGCTGAAGTGTACTTCAGTCCTCAGGACTGATCCATATAACCATATAACCATACAACCATATAACAATTACAGCACGGAAACAGGCCCTCTCAGCCCTTCCAGTCCGTGCCGACCATTTATTTTCCCCTAGTCCCATCTACCTGCACTCAGACCATACCCCTCCATTCCCTTCCCGTCCATATACCTACCCACTTTACTTTTAAATGTTAAAATCGATCCTGCCTCCACCACTTCTGCTGGAAGATCATTCCACACAGCCACCACTCTCTGAGTAAAGAAGTTCCCCCTCATGTTACCCCTAAACTTCTGTCCCTTAATTCTCATGTCATGCCCTCTTGTTTGAATCTTCCCTACCCTCAATGGGAAAAGCTTATCCACGTCAACTCTGTCTATCCCTTTCATCATTTTAAAGACCTCAATCAAGTCCCCTCTTAACCTTCTGCGCGCCAAAGAATAAAGACCTAACTTGTTCAACCTTTAAAGACCTCAATCAAGTTTCAATCATTGAAATGGGGATAAGATCCAACCTTATCCCCATTTCAATGAGGCATAAAAATCCATGTGTTATAACTTAGAACCATTATTACCGTCAGAGTTGAAATAAAACACTTTTTTAGAACATTTAGCATTACACATTTATGGTAATGGGGAAAAGATTTAATAGGAATCTGAGGGTGGTGGGTCTATGGAACAAGCTGCCAGAGGAGGCAGTTGAGGCAGGGACTATCCCAACGTTTAAGAAGCAGTTAGACAGGTACATGGATAGGACAGGTTTGCAGGGTTATGGACCAAACAAGCAGATGGGACTAGTGTAGCTGTGACATGTTGGCCAGTGTGGGCAAGTTGGGCCGAAGGGCCTGTTTCCATGCTGTATCACTCTATGACTATTCCTCTGCTTACACAAAACTTAATTGGATTACACAAAGTATTGCAAATTGAATATGCTCTGCAGATTGAAGGATTGTTGAACAGACATGGGTTTTTAAAAAGTCAACTAGTATTTCCACAGATGTAACTGTGGGTCAAACGTTATTTTGCTTGGTCCTGCCGAGGTCATACTCCCAGCGTGTGCTCCTCACTAGAGGTTGCTGTTCCTCCTCCTTCACCATCCACATTCTGTTACTGTATCCATGCACACGTGCAGGAAGGAACTGCAGATGCTGGTTTAAAACCAAAGACAAGACACAAAAATGCTGGGGTAACTCAGCGGGACAGGCAGATTCTCTGAAGAAGGGTCTCCACCCCGAAACGTCACCCGTTCCTCCTCTCCAGAGATGCTGCCTGTCCCGCCGAGTTACTCCGGCATTTTCTCTCGTCCGTCAGCCTCATAACTTGCAGCATGTACAAAGATCGAAATTCTGATCAGTGTCGACCAACACGTTAGGCGATGCAAGCATTCGAAACCGCGTCAATTGATGTTAAAAAGTAAAAGTAATGCAAGAAAAATAAATGCTCTCCACTCCCAACAAATAATTTAAAAAACATTTAAATACGATTCCCCACCCAGCAATTTCTGCGGCATTGCATGGAGGTTTGTGTCATGAAGTCCTATTTATTTAAATCGCTTCCTATAAGCTGCAAGGGTAAAGCCAAACTTTGCTGCGATATATTTAATTTTAAAAAAATATATAGTAAATGACATGTATCTCCATTCTCCCTTCTCCCCTAGCTCTCAGTCTGGAGAAGGAAAGTTACCTGATGCTTGAGAAGTCAATATTCAGCTCAGTCTGAAGCAGGGTCTCGACCCATAACGTCACCTATTCTCCAGAGATGCTGCCTGTCCCGCTGAGTTACTCCAGCATTTTGTGTCTATCTTCAGAGTAAACCTGCACCTGCAGTTCCTCCCTCCACATAGTGAATGACCTCTGCAGGTATTTTAAAACTTGCGTCCCATTTGTACATTTTTTTTTGTTGTAAATGCAACAATTAAAGTGATAATTAATTATTTGAGATTTGCATCTCTGGAGAAAGAAATGTATTCAAACCTTTGGAACAATAGCAACGATAAAGGAGGCCTCTAAAAGCGACACTCATTCTTTAAATATGGTACGAACGCAAACCATTTAAAAAAAAAAAAAAATTGTTCTGCAGTGCTTTCCTGCAGAACAAACAATTAGCTGCTGATCCGGAGCAACAGAAACAAACTACTGAAATGTTTTTGCATCCGACAGGTGGGAAGGTTTGATGGCCTGAAAAATGGATTTCAATATAAAATGTATTCCAGTAATATAATTATCCCAAAATAAAAAGCTACGGGGGTCCTTTCATAGAAAATGTATTTTTTTGAATTTGAACTAATTGAGCCAATTAGTGGAAACCGTTAATTAGGCAAAAATAAACATTGAAAATGGAAAACAAATGCAGATTTTCAAAAATGGACTTCAGACCACTATTAGATAATAGACATAGAAACATTGAAAATAGGTGCAGGAGCAGACCATTCGGCCCTTCGAGCCATACAATATGATCATGGCTGATCATCCAAAATCAGTTCCCCGTTCCTGCTTTCTCCCCGTATCCCCAGATTCTGTTCCATTCGCCCTCAGAGCTGTATCTAACTCTCTCTTGAATACAGCGTTATGCCATCTAAGGTGTATCTAGTGCTTATGCACAGCGATACCTGTTCTGAACTGCATACAGAAATGAATCTCGGCACATGTGGCAAAATAAAGTGCCACGATTTTTAATATAATTCCCATTATGCAGCGTGGTAGAAATCTAATGTCCATTAAGAAGAATAATCTTCTCATTATTTTGTTCACAGGCTGCCAAAACATAAACGCCAGCTTCTAATCCATTGCCATCCTGTGGCGATGATCATGAGAACCAGCCTCACCAAAACCTGCATGTTCTAAGTCACCTTTTATTTAAGTGATAAGAGGACCTTGATCACTGCACATGACAAGTTCCCACACGACAAAGACCCCGGGCTTATAATTGAAATCCAAAGCTCCAAAACAATATATTAACCTCCCATTTAACAACCAAAAGATCTCCATTAATGAAGTGCACGGGAAAGGGAGGAGGGGGGGGGTGGGGGGGGGGGGAAATCATCAAAGTGGATCAAAAGATGAGACTAGACAATTGTGGCAACTTATGTTTTTTTCACATGCAAAACTCCAGATGCCAACTTTCTTTCAGTTGGAGCTGCTCGCCACTAATGCGTCCACCCAGGATCCCAATGAATTGGCCTTTTGCATAGAAAGCTCTGCATTTCAGAAAGCATCTCTGGTGCAAGGGGAAAACAGGATTTGACAGGAAAGGGTGGTAAGATCCAAGTGCCCCTGCAACTCACTCTCCAGGCGAGGCGGTTTTCCCAATGCACCCCACCACATTGCATAATTACAGCGTCAAAACAAAGCGTCCCAGCTAACAGGATTAGGCGCTGGGAATCGATCAAACAAAAGGGGGGTCCAGCGCCGAGAAAGTTAAACATTAGTTGATAATCAAACCCTGTCAAGATCAAACAAGTCAATTGAGATTCCTCACACGTCGTGCCAGCATTCTGCAAGTGAAATTTCTACAGCAAAAAAAAAATTGTTGCAAAACCCAGATAACTAACCAGACATTAATTTTGACAGTAGGACGGTGGTTGACTTAAGGACCCACCGATTGCACTAAAGATCTAATTAACCCAACTGCTCACAACCCCCCCCCCCCCCCCCGTTCACCTCCAGCAGAATTAGTTCTAGTGGAGACACACAATGGCAATTTTCTCTAGGGTTTTTTTTTAAATTTAATAAATAAACGCCTTTCTTCAAACAACGGGGCCAAAAAATAAAAGTAATACTCGAAAGATTTGATTTTTTTTTAAAAATGACCAAGGACCAAATGCAAGACCACGGAATACGGAGAGGAAATGCCACACTTGTTATTGCACTGGCTTGCAGCTTGCAGCGGCCCCGGGAGCTGAAACCGACGGCACTTTTTTAAACAGTCCAATACCCAAACAATAAATGACAACACCAACAACGACAAACATGCTTAATAACTCATCATACATACTCACGTCGGCAAGATGCAGAGATTCCAACCATTCGTCTGCTTATTAGAGGACAGGACTTCCAAGGGCTCGGCCCACAAAAATAAACAAGCTGAAGAGATCAACACACACACACACACACACACACACAAAGTCTCTCCCCGCAGCTGAGCAGATCCAAGTGAACGCCACCAAACGCTGGAAACTTTCAATCTCTCCAGCTACAAGAAGAACTGTTGCCAACTTCAGAGGCGAGAGGGCAGAATCTCTTTGCTTTGCTTTTTAATATATATACATATGTTTTATACACATATATGTATGTGTATATATATATATATATATATATGTGGACGTGTTGCTTCCTTTGGATGCCAGCAACTCGGCGGTGGCCACTTTACCACGATGTCAGATCAATAGAGCAACTCCGGGCACCCGCCCTGCCAGGATGTGGAGACACATATAGAGAGAGAGAGAGGCAGAGGCGCGACACCAGATATTCTTGTGAGCAGCCACAGCGATTGCACCGACAACTCCTGTACGACAAGCAGCTCGTCTCTGGAGCCGGTTCCTCGCTCCCCAGGTGCTGGGTGGGTGGGGTTTAGCCGGGGAGGGGGTCGGGGAAGGAAGGAAGGAGGGAGGGAGGGAGCGAGGGAGGGTAGAGAGCTCACACACACACACACAGAGGGAGAGAGAGAGAGGGAGAGAGATAGCGCGGATAAGCGAGTCAGGAGGTCAAAGCCATGTTAAACAATAGACTGGCGGAGTGTCGTCTGCTCTCTCTCTCTCTCCCCTCCTTCCTTCCTTCCTTCCTTCTTCCTCTTTCTTCTCCCTTCCCTTTTGGGAGCCGAGGGGTTGATTCCAGCTTGATGCTGTCTCTGTCTCTGTCTGTGTGTGTGTGTGTGTGTGTGTGTCTGTGTGTGTGTGAAGGCGGCTGCACGGTGCTCAGAGGCGGGGGCCGGTGCTGCTGCTACTGCTGCTGCCGCCGCTGCCTTCCCTCTTATTCCTGTGGTTGTTCATCATCTTCCCCTTGCAGCATTCGGGCTGGGCTGGAGCACTTTCCTCCTCCTCTGCCATCTGTTCCAGCGAGAGTGAGAGAGTGTGTCTGTGTGTGTGAGAGAGAGAGACTGGTTCCCTTCCCCGTGCCTTATCGCGATCTGCTATGAACATGGGGCTTCCACAACCCAGCTACTCCAATTCTGCACCATAATCTCCTTGCTGTTGGCTTATTTCCAGTCTTTTAGTGGGTTTTTTAAAAAAATGCTTCAACTAGCTTAAACTGTACGAAACATGGCTGCATCCACGCTACATTTTCCACTCTATGATTTTCTTTTGGGAGGGGAGGGTTAATTTTACATGCAAAATATAAAACGTACAGGATTTAAAGCATTAAAAATGTATTTTATGGGTGTATTTTATATGCATGCTTCTTTTAATTTTAATTTTTATTTTTTTGCACAGTTACCTCAGCTATGCGGGCAGGGCAGGAATTTCACCGAGGAATTTCACCGAGGAGAATTCAGTGTGGTTTAATGGTTGAGCGGTGGGGTGCTGGGAGGGAGAGTGTGTGTGTTATTGCTACTAGCGCCGGCTGCATCTGCATTGAAGATGCGCCGCTCATCCCAGCTCTCAAGGGAATCTAATGCCAGGCGTTTCAGTCTCCTCCATCTCCCCTTCCATAAGTGATAAGGAGCAGAGGCAAGCCATTCGGCCCATCTAGTCTCCTTCCGCCACTCAATCAAGGCTGTTGAGTTTGCAATGACTTCCATGCCTGGGTTTGCAAAAAGCCAATGAATGTCAAACCCTGTTTGAGAAGGAACTGCAGATGCTGGAAAATCGAAGGTAGACAAAAAATGCTGGAGAAACTCAGCGGGTGCAGCAGCATCTATGGAGCGAAGGAAATAGGCAACGTTTCGGTCCGAAACCTTTCTTCAGACTGATGTCTGAAGACTAGATCCGCCACGATTGAATCGGGGAGCGACTCGATGGGCCGAATGGCCTAATTCTGCTCCTATCACTTATGAAAAGGAATAGATGATATTTTGGGTCGAGACCCTTCTTCAGACTCATATCATGAATCAAATACGAGTCTCTCCTGCTTTTTGCATCTTAAAACCAGCATCTGCAATTCCTTCCCACACGTCCTACTAACAAAGACACTAATGTTCTGCTAATGTTCATTCTATTTTCTAATGATTCTTCTTGGCTGGAAAATCGAAGGTAGACAAAAATGCTGGAGAAACTCAGCGGGAGCACCAGCATCTATGGAGAGAAGGAAATGGGCAACGTTTCGGCCCGAAACGTTGCCCATTTCCTTCGCTCCATAGATGCTGCTGCACCCGCTGAGTTTCTCCAGCACTTTTGTCCACCTTCAAATGTCAAACTCTACAAGGAGATTATCTTCATGCTTATGAACGCTTCCCGTATTTTCATAGAATCCTTCCTAATTTTATTGATCCAATTTAGCCTGCTCCACCTCTCCCTCTAGATCAGGCCCACGGCTCCTGGCAACATCCTTGTAAATCTTCTCCTTTTCAGTTTAGTTTTAGAGATACAGCGCGGAAACAGGCCCTTTGGCCCACATGGTCCGTGCCGACCAGCGATCCCCGCACATTAACACTATCCACACACACACTAGGGACAATCTTACATTTATACCAAGCCAATTAGCCTACAAACCGGCACGTCTTTGGAGTGTGGGAGGAAACATAGAAAATAGGTGCAGGAGGAGGCCATTCAGCCCTTTGAGCCAGCCATTTGAGCCAGCATGGCTGATTGTCCCCAATCAATAACCCGTGCCTGCCTTCTCCCCATATCCCTTGACTCCACTAGCCCCTAGAGCTCTATCTAACTCGCTCTTAAATCCATCCAGTGACTTGGCCTCCACTGCCCTCTGTGGCAGGGAATTCCATAAATTCACAACTCTCTGGGTAAAATTTTTTTGTCTCACCTCAGTCTTAAATGACCTCCCCTTTATTCTAAGACTGTGGCCCCTAAAACCGAAGATCTTGAAGAAAACCCACGCAAGGTCACGGGGAGAACGCGCGAACTCCGTACAGACAGCACCCGTAGTCAGGTTCGAACCCGGGTCCCTGGCGCTGCAAGGCAGCAACTCTACCGCTGCACCACCCTGTCTACTGAATATCAGCAGATATTAATAAGATATAGATATAAGAATATCTGTAGATATTCATCACCCATAATTAATTTTCTAAAATAACTAAAATATCAGATCTTATTTTAAAAATTTAATAATCTGGATATTAAACAAATAATAACTCTTAACAGTGATAAAGAAATCATTTAAAACACTCCCAGCTGTACATTCACTTAAGATTTTGAAATAGACCGACTAAGGGTTCCGACCCTAAACGTCAAACATTCCTTTTCGCAGCCTGACCCGCTGAGTTACTCCAGCATCTTTTCTAAGTTTCTATAGATAGAGCTCTGGGGGCTGGTGGAATCAAGGGATATGGGGAGAAGGCAGGCACGGGTTATAGATTGGGGACGATCAGCCATGGTCACAATGAATGGCAGTGCTGGCTCAAAGGGCCGAATGGCCTCCTCCTGCACCTATTTTCTATGTTTCTCTATCTTGTGTCTATCTGCTGTATAAACCAGCATCTGCAGTTCCCGACACATTCGGCCTATGGAGCCTTGTTAAAGAGACACAGGTTATATTATTTTTTTTTCAAAAAAGTACACCATGTTTTATTTTCTATGACATTATTGATTTCAAACTAAATATTGCAGTGAACACAATTGGCAGCTACTCTGTTTGCACTGTTGTCTCCAAGATTCCAGAGACAACCCTTCATTGGGGGAGGGGAAGAGATGTGGGGTTACATAGTCGATGGTCACATTGCCTGTGGACATTGTTGCAGGAATTCCTCAAGGTGGTGCCTTAGTGCAGCCTTCTTAAGCTGCTTATTCACTCACAATAGACAATAGGTGCAGGAGTAGGCCATTTGGCCCTTCGAGCCAGCACCGCCATTCAATGTGATCATGGTTGATCATCCCCAATCAGTACCCCGTTCCTGCCTTCTCCCCATATCCCTTGACTCCGCTATTTTTTAGAGCCCCTATCTAGCTCTCTTGAAAGCATCCAGAGAACCAGCCTCCACCGCCCTCTGAGGCAGAGAATAGTAAGATTGAACGAGAACTTACCAGTTCAAAGGTTGATCTTTATTTCATGAGGAGTCGAAGTGAGGGATTTCGTGAAGAGCCCGCCGGCGCGCATGCTCGACATACTTCAAAGTAGCGGCGTGGAATCACAGAAACCAATCAAAAGAAATGACTTCACATAGTAAGAATGAAACGACTAAGATTACCAGATGAAGGTGATTGAGGGTTGGGCGAGGAGGGCACGAAATCCCTCACTTCGACTCCTCATGAAATAAAGATCAACCTTCGAACTGGTAAGTTCTCGTTCAATCTTACTATTTCATTTCGGAGTCACGTGAGTGACTTCGTGAAGACTTCAAAGCTTCTGTGATGACACGCCCTGGACCACGTCCATGCTGTCACACCACTACCAGGGATGGATGGGAGGAATAACTTGCTGACTAGTCCATACTGCAAAACAAAGCATATTTATTAACAAACAAATCAAAAAAACCCTCATTCGGGGACATCTCCACGTTCTTGCCCCGCATTTAGCACGGCTTCTGCGAACTGTAGAGGCGCAGCAACGGGCCGGTTGTAGAACCGCTGGAACACAGCATCATTAGCCCATCCTGCTGTGGCGAGAATATGGTCCATGGGCACCTCCATGACCCTCGCCGCCGACGTCGATGCAGCCCTGGTGGAATGAGATTTGAACACATTAGTGTCGATACCTGACTTACCCAAGACGACTCGAAGCCACCTGGATATCGTCTGTGTTGTCACTCGATGGTGAGGTCTCTTATGAGTGACAAGCAGGTATCTCTCCATTCCTCTGATGCTTGCCGTCACCTTGACGTAGTAACGGATATGGGAGGCTAAGCATAGCCTAGCATCGGCGGGGTATGCCGGGAACTTCAGCTGCAGCCCTGTGCACCCAGGTCTGTGCTGCTTTAGTAGCTCGTCAACAAAGAAAACTACTTCTGTGGGGGTAGACATCATTCTGTCGACACGTAGTTTATGGAGTGTCTGTACCCTCTGTGCTGAAGTCAGCGCTAGTAACATCACCAGCTTCATGGTGAGTTTGTCCAGCTGGAGCCCTTCCATGGGGGACCACGTCCTGAGCAGAGTTAAAACGTCCCTGACATCCCAGGTGATATAGTAACGTGGTGTAGGCAGATTCGTATTGAAAATACCCCGCATGAGCCTGGACACTAGCCTGTTGGATCCCACCTCAATATTGAGGTAGAATGATAGAGCGCTCCTGGCGCTGTTGATGGCACTGTAGCTTAAGTGTTCATCATGGTGCAACCCCGCGAGGAATTCCAGGACGTCGGTTATAGTCACGGCATCGTACGTGATGCAAGAGCGGCTGCAGAAGGCTTCCCACTTCCTGATCTGAGAGCGGTATCTTCGCCTTGTAGACTCTCGGCACGACGCCGCAATGGTATCCATGGTCCGGGTAGAAAGGCCGTATTGAACTAAAGGCCGATTCAGAATCTGCAAGCCAACAAATTTAAATAGCCATGGCAGGTATGTGGCTCCCCTGAAACAGGGTGAGTAACTAATTCTGGGCTACCCTGCAAACGGACCCAAGGTTCACTGAGCGTGTCAAAGACCATCGGATACCACGGCTGTGTAGGCCAGTCGGGTATGATAAGGATGCCCTTGGCACCATCCATCTGAATTTTACGTAATACCCGACTGATGAGGCAAAACGGGGGGAATGCATAGAAAAACCAATTCCCCCAGTCCAGCGAGAATGCATCTAGCGCCAAAGCCCCAGGATCTGGTTCCCACGAGACGTAGGTTGGTACCTGATGGTTCAACCGGGACGCAAAAAGGTCAATGTCCGGTTTCCCAAATTTGGCTGTGATTTTTGCAAAAATTTCAGGATGTAACATCCATTCAATATTATCATTGAACTTGCGTGACCTGGCGTCCGCCACAATATTAAGCTCACCTGGCAAATAGGTAGCTGAAATCCAAATGTCTCTCTTGACACACCAGAGCCAAATTGAATTAGCCAATTTATCACATGAAACTGACCTGGTACCGCCCATGTGGTTTAAATACGCCACTGCTGTGGTATTGTCTATTTGGAGCCGGACATGTGCTCCAATGATCTTGGAACAATATGCACGAAGTCCGTGAAACGCTGCAAGCAGCTCCAAATAGTTGATCCCTTGTGATACCAACATCGTATTCTCAAGGGTATCCCATCGGCCCCCACAACTAGAATATTGATTCGTAGCTCCCCAGCCATCAGAGCTCGCATCAGTTTGTAAGTATATCATTGGTTTCGCCTCAATAATAGTTTTAAACGAGTTACTAATGTGGCAAATCCACCATCGTAACTCATCCAATGCTGCAGGCGGCAGCTGCATTGATCGATCATAATGACCAGCATGCCGTCGCAACGCAGCGATCTTGGCTCTCTGCAAGTTTTGATAATGCAGAGGTCCATACCGGGCTGCCGGAAACAAAGCCACAATCTTGCCAATGACAGTAGCTGTGTGACGAATCGATGGTATACGAGTATTGATTAAATCTGTACACACCTGTGTTACCTCCTCAATTTTGTTAATTGGTATGGTGACTCTCATGCTAATGGAATTCACCTGGAACCCCAGATAACTAATTACCTGGGTGGGGCAGAACTTAGATTTTTCTGGATGAATAATGAACCCAAGCTGTTGGAACAAATTGACCGCAGCTGCAACCCCTTGTTGAGCTGATTCCAAGGTGTGGCCGACAATTAAAATATCATCTAAATAGGCCATAACGATATGATGTCGTTGTCTTAAATAAGCCATAATTGGCTTCACCAATTTAGTAAATAATCGAGGGGCTGTGGTGAGCCCATTAGGCAACGCCCTATATTGCCACAGCTGATCCATCCAGATAAATTTTAAGAACTTCTGTAATATTTTTTCATGGGTACGGTATAGTACGCATCCTGTAAATCAATGCTTGCCATAAAGCACCCTTGTGAGATCAATGATTTGGCCGTTTCAAACGTGTCCATTTTAAAATGAGTATTTGTTACAAAGTTATTCAGAGTGGTTAGATCAATAATGACTCTACAGCCTCCATCCTTCTTAGGTCGAGTAAAAATATTGGAAACAAATTCAACGGGCTCATGAACCGTTCTCTCTATGACCCCTTTCTGTTCCAACCTTAAAATTTCCTTATAGCCTACGGACTGTTCCGCAGCCGTTAGTTTAAAAGTACGACCCGGTCTATGCTGAGACGGAGGGATGTCCCCATTAATAAACTCAATGCTATGGCCCTGAATATTCCGTAACACATACTCATCACTGGTAATGTCACCCCATGCACCCGCAAACAACCGCAGACGCCCACCAACATGTGAAGTTAAACAAAGAGAAAAAAGAGAACCAGACCGCCTCACCTCTGTGGTTACCGGCAGTCCCTGACACGAGTGGGTGGACGTAGAGGTGCTGGGTTGGTTTGAGGTCGTGGCGTCCTCATTTTCCACCTCGGCTTCTGCCGAGTCTGTCCTAAAAAAGACCCCTGGTGTTGGGGTGGTTGATATCAGTTTGGAGCTGGAGGGTAATTTCTGGTAGACGTGCTGACAGACCCTCGTGAGCGGCCAAGCGGAGCTTTCGAGCTCGATGGCGTGGGGGCACTATGAGAGCGCATGAGCCCCACGGTCTTGGCTTGTTCATCAAGCTCTCTGACCCTTTTGGAAAGGTCTTCGCCAAAGAGCTGAGGGGGCGGCGGCGGCGGTGGTTTGCCCAACCCTGCAAACTTAGGGTTGAGCGCTGGGCGGATGCTATTTTTGCGAAAGCCATTTATTTCATTTTGAGTAGCGCACAGAAGCGCCAGAGCATCCTCCTGGTCCAAATTAAGCTCCTCTCCGTCGACCGACCGCACAAAGGCAGTAATCCCGGCCGTGAGGAGTTTCAGGATCCGCTGAATCTTCAGCTCCTGCTGACGGATAGCCACACTGATGTTGCCCCATATTGGCGTATTGACCACAGGCACGTTGAGGGAGTTGCAGTTTGATTGAGCCTTGTGACGGCTCATGGCTTGTAGTAGAACTTCCTCCTGAAGCTGGTGATTATTTAGGAAGTCCACAGTGGCTGCCAATTTCGTATTGATGGGAAGCCCCAAGGAATGAGGGGCTGCAAACTTGGTGGCCACATCAAGGAGGTCCTCCGCCGGTAATTCAGGCGGGGGTGGGATGGGGTCGACCACTGCCTCCTCGTCCTGCTGCTCCAGGCTGGTGTACGAAGCTGGTGATGAAGCCCTGTGCCTGTCGCTGCTGGATGCCTGTTGTTGTTGACCTTGTATGAGAAGCTCCAGCAGCCGCTCCATACGGTCAATACGCCCTTCACCCTGAACACTCAGGTGGTCGGAGTCCTCCAGCTCTGAAAATTGGCCGGGGCTCCTGTCATCGGCCCGCACCTCGTCGAGGCCCTGCCGGTGCCGGTAGTTGTCGTCGACAGCCGCCGAGGCGAAACTGCGCGATTCCTGCACGGGCGTGTTCAACCGCCTCCGTTTAGCGGGAGCGGAAGCCGTTGCCTCTACGGACAGATGCGGCATGGTGTCGGCACCAGCCGAAGCCTGGATACCTTGAGCCCGCGCAGGCTTGCCAGCTGCCCACATTGTGGACCTTGCCGACGCATGGTCTCGCCCACCCATCCATGGGGGGCTCGGCGACCGTGACGGGACCCCCAACTGACTCGTCCCGGCGTCGAAAGTTGGGGGGGCGACGGCTGGACCTCACAGCTGCCCCGGGTCCCGTCCTGGAACCTGACCGCTCCTTGGCGGCAGGCAGAGCCTTAGCCCCGACAGGGTTAGGCTTCTGGGCTCCTGCCCTTCCCCTCCTCAGGGGGCTGCGTGAAACGGGCCGTGCAGTCGCACGGACCCTTCTGCTCGAGGCCGTCAGCAAGCCTGCTGACGACCTGACTGCCATGGCAGGGTCGTCCTGCTCTGGCGGCACACCACACTCCTCCTCGTCGAACTCCTCCGAGCTGTGGTGTGCGGGCGGGTCCGGACCTGAAAAGACAGAGCTCACCGACATCTCCGCCCTCGTTCCGGTCTGCGTTGCAGGTACCCCCGACAACTCTCGCTCCGGAACTGCTGGCCGGCGACTTTTCCCCGATCTCCGGCCTCTCAAACTCCCATCCATGTTCTTGCTGTGAAGCAAACACAACAAGAACCACCAACTTAAGGTAGCATACTTACCTGCGTGGTTCCCTCATGAAGGGCTGGCGAGGAGCGCGCTCCTCCGTCAGCCGTCGCAGCAACGCGATACGACGATATGTCGAGCATGCGCGCCGGCGGGCTCTTCACGAAGTCACTCACGTGACTCCGAAATGAAATTCCACAGACTCACCACTCTCTGTGAGAAAAAGTGTTTCCTCATCTCCATTCTAAATGGCTTACTCCTTAAACTGTGGCCCCTGGTTCTGGACTCCCCCAACATCGGGAACATATCTTTTGATGCAGAGCTCTGAACTGTTAATTTTCTTTTTCATGTTCCTTTGTACACAGCTTTTGAGTGCGATGTCAAATAATTCAAGGAATCTTAGAAAGATGTATAAAATCATAAGAGGAATAGATCGGGTGGACACAGAGTCTCTAGCCCAGAATTGGGCTAAAATCGAGAAGCAGAGGGCATAGGTTTAAGGTGAAGGGGGAAAGAAATAATAGGAATCTGAGGGGTAATGTTTTCCACACAAAGGGTGTGGGTGTATGGAGCGAGCTGCCGGAGGAGGTAGTTGAGGCAGGGACAATTGCAAAGTTTAAGAAACAATTAGACAGGTACATGGATAGAATGGGTTTGGAGGGAAATGGGCCAAAAGCAGGCAGCTGGGACCAGCGTAGATGGGACATGTTGGTCGGCGTGGGTAGGTTGGGCCGAAGGGCCTGTTTCCACACTGTATGACTCCATCTCACAAGCATTTGCTGAAATATTTCAGGTTACTGGAATCTGGACCCCCCCCCCCCCCTCCAAGCCCTTAATGATCTTATATGTTTAGAAACATAGAAATTAGGTGCAGGAGTAGACCATTTGGCCCTTCGAGCCTGCACCGCCATTCAATGTGATCATTGCTGATCGTCCAACTCGGTATCCTGTACCTGCCTTCTCTCCATACCCCCTGATCCCTTTAGCCACAAGGGCCACATCTAACTCCCTCTTAAATATAGCCAATGAAGTGGCCTCAACTACCTTCTGTGGCAGAGAATTCCACAGATTCACCACGCTCTGTGTGAATTTTTTTTTTCTCATCTGGGTCCTAAAAGATTTCCCCCTTATCCTTTGAATGAGATTCCCTCTCATCCTTCTAAACTCCAGAGTGTACAAGCCCACCTTCGCTCACAAGGCCGGGGTGGGCGTGATCGTTCAGTTGTTCTTGTCACGGGTTTATCCCGAGCAGCTGCGCGACAGAGGACTCTCTGATTTACGGGCTGTTCCCAGCCAGGAACGCACCCGGAGGCGGAAGTCCAAGTGCCACTGCAAGTCCGCCAACTTAGTGAAAGACGCCCTTTGGCCGGCCCGAAACGTGCTGGTCCGTCAGCAGAGCGAGATGCTCCAGGAGAACGCGCTGAGGGATCTAACCTCCAATTCGGCACGTCTTTGGGAAGTGGGGGGAAAACCCGAGCCCCTGGGGGAAAACCCACGTGGTCACAGGTCGAACGCACAAACTCTGTACAGACAGCACCCGTAGTCAGGATCAAACCTAGGTCTATGGCGCTGTAAGGCAGCAACTCTAGCGCTGTGTCACCATGCCCCAAATATAATTTTCTCATTCATGTATCCACACAATGTGGATGACTCAATTGCAGTCAGATGTAGTCTTTCACCCGACTGTTTACAGCGCAACAAAAACCTTTTCACTGCATCACGATACGCGTGTCAATAAGACTAAACTAAGCTTATTCTTGTTTTGGGGGCTAGCCCCCTTCAGTTTTCTTTCAGCATATTAAAGGCATGCTCAAGTAGGTTCAGATCGGGTGATTGACTTGGCCATTCAAGAATTGACCATTTTGTATCTTTGAAAACTCCTTTGTTGCTTTAGCAGTATGTTTGAGATCATTCTCTTGCTGTAGAATGAACCGCCGGCCAATGCGCTTTGAGGCGTTTGTTTGAATTTGAGCAGATAGGATGTGTCTATACACTTCAGAATTCATTCTGCTACTACCATCAGCAGTTGTATCATCAATGAAGAATAGTGAGCCAGTACCTTCAGCAGCCATACATGCCCAGGCCATAACACCCCCACCACCGTGTTTCACAGATGAGGTGGTATGCTTTGGATCTTGGGCTGTTCCTTCTCTCCTCCATACTTTGCTCTTGCCATCACTCTGATACAAGTTAATCTTCGTCTCATCTGTCCACAAGACCTTTTCCCAGAACTGTGGTTGCTCTTTGAAGTACTTCTTGGCAAATTGTAACCTGGCCATCCTATTTTTGCGGCAAACCAGTGGTTTGCATCTTGCAGTGTAGCCTCTGTATTTCCGTTCATGAAGTCTTCTGCGGACAGTGGTCATTGACAAATCCACACCTGACTCCTGAAGAGTGTTTCTGATCTGTCGGACAGGGGTTTGGGGATTTTTCTTTATTATAGAGAGAATTCTTCTGTCATCAGCTGTGGAGGTCTTCCTTGGCCTGCCAGTCCCTTTGCGATTAGTAAGCTCTTTCTTCTTAATGAGGTTCCAAACAGTTGATTTTTGTAAGCCTAAGGTTTGACTGATGTCTCTAATAGGTTTATTCTCGTTTCTCAGTCTCATAATGGCTTCTTTGACTTTCATTGGCACAACTTTGGTCCTCATGTTGAAGAACAGCAATAAAAGTTTCCAAATGGAAAGACTAGGTGCTGAGAGCTCTCTTATACCTGCATTAAGGAGGCAATTAAACACACTTGAGCAATTACAAACACCTGTGAAGCCATGTGTCCCAAACATTATGGTGCCCTGTGTATAAACACAGCTATAATTTCTACATGGTGAAACAAAAATGTATAAAAAAATACCCTTTAATAAAATCTGACAATGCGCACTTTGACCACATGTGATTTTTTTCTATTACAAATCTCAAATTGTGGAGCACAGAGGCAAATAAATAAATGACGGGTCTTTGTCCCAAACATTATGGGGGGGCACTGTAGATGGAGAGAAAAGGGTCAGAGGGATTTTTTAAGTTTAATTTAGAGATACAGCGCAGAAACAGGCCCTTCGGCTCACCGAATCCACACCGACCAGCACATTAACACTATCCTACACACACTAGAGATAATTTACACATACACCATGCCAATTAACCTACATACCTGTACGCCTTTCGAGTCTACCGAAGATCTCAGCGAAAATGCACGCAGGTCACGGGGAGAGCGTAAAAACTCCGTACAGACAGCGCCCATAGTCGGGATCGAACCCGGGTCTCTGGTGTTGCAAGGCACCAGAGGCAGCAGCTCTACCGTTGCACCACCGGGCCAAATGGGGGCAAATGGGGCTAGCTTAGATGGGACATCTTGGTCAGCATGAACAAGGTGGGCCGAAGGGCCTGTTTCCCTGCTGTATGGCTCAATGTCTAATGATCATTGCTGAATCCTTTGCCACCAGAGCTCTGTTGTTATTATTGAGCAAAATCCAAACTGAGTCAGCGGCATTAATAATGTAGTGAGAAGAGGAGGTCAGAGGCTAAGTATTCTGTGATGACTGACTCACCACTGAGTCCACAAAATAAAAACCCTTACTGCTATCTTCAACAAGTAGAAGATAAGAATCAATTGACTACACTCCGCTTGGCAGATTGAATGCAGCATCAACAACATCCAGAAACATACAAACATAGAAATTAGGTGCAGGAGTAGGCCATTCGGCCCTTCGAGCCTGTCCATGCCCTCTGATCCCCTTAGCCACAAGGGCCACATCTAACTCCCTCTTAAATATAGCCAATGAACTGGCCTCAACTACCCTCTGTGGCAGAGAGTTCCAGAGACCCACCACTCTCTGTGTGAAAAAAGTCCTTCTCATCTCAGCCCTAAAGGATTTCCCCCTTATCCTTAAGCTGTGACCCCTTGTCCTGGACCTCGCCAACATCGGGAACAATCTTCCTGCATCTAGCCTGTCCAACCTCTTAAGAATTTTGTAAGTTTCTATAAGATCCCCTCTCAATCTCCTAAATTCTAGAGAGTATGAACCGAGGGTATCCAGTCTTTGTTCATAAGACATAGAAACATAGAAAAATAGGTGCAGGAGTAGGCCATTCGGCCCTTCGAGCCTGCACCGCCATTCAATGTGATCATGGCTGATCATCCAATTCAGTATCCCGTACCTGCCTTCTCTCCATACCCCCTGATCCCTTTAGCCACAAGGGCCACATCTAACCCCAGGCTATGAACATTCGGAAGAAGAACAAGCCAATTTAAGGGCGGCACTGAAACAGGCCCTTCGGCCCACCAAGTCCGAACCGACCAGCGATCCCCGTATGCTAGCACTACCCTGCACACACTAGGGACAATGTACAATCTTTACCAAAGCCAATGAACCGGCAAAACCTGCACGTCTTTGGAGCGAGGGGAGAAACCGGAGCACCCGGAGAAAACCCGCGCAGGTCGCGGGGAGAACATGCGGACAAGCACCCGTAGTCGGGATCGAACCAGGGATCTGTGGCACTGTGAGGCAGCAGCTCTACCGCAGTGCCGTGGTTGATTGGGAAATGCTGGCCCTGGAGGTCGACAAGTGAGAAGGTGCCAGCAGGTATAGGTCAGGTTGGAGGCCGGTGACTAGTGGGGTGTCTCAGGAATCTGTGTTGGGTCCACTGTTGTTTGCCATATACATCAATGATCTAGATGATGGGGTGGAAAATTGGATAAGTAAGTATGCAGATGATACTAAGATAGGTGGTGCTGTGGATAATGAAGTAGATTTTCAAAGTCTACAGAGAGATTTAGGCCATTTGGAAGAGTGGGCTGAAAGATGGCAGATGGAGTTTAATGCTGATAAGTGTGAGGTGCTACATCTTGGCAGGACAAATCAAAATAGGACGTACATGGTAAATGCTAGCGAATTGAGAAATACAGTTGAACAGAGGGATCTAGTAATAACTGTGCATAGTTCCCTGAAGGTGGAATCTCATGTAGATAGGGTGGTAAAGAAAGCTTTTGGTGTGCTGGCCTTTATAAATCAGAGCATTGAGTATAGAAGTTGGGATGTAATGTTAAAATTGTACAAGGCATTGGTAAGACCAATTCTGGAGTATGGTGTACAGTTTTGGTCGCCTAATTATAGGAAAGATGTCAACAAAATAGAGAGAGTACAGAGGAGATTTACTAGAATGTTGCCTGGGTTCCAGCAACTAAGTCACAGAGAAAGGTTGAACGAGTTAGGTCTTTATTCTTTGGAGCGCAGAAGGTTAAGGGGGGACTTGATTGAGGTCTTTAAAATGATGAAAGGGATAGACAGAGTTGACGTGGATAAGCTTTTCCCATTGAGGGTAGGAAAGATTCAAACAAGAGGACATGATTTGAGAATTAAGGGACAGAAGTTTAGGGGTAACATGAGGGGGAACTTCTTTACTCAGAGAGTGGTGGCTGTGTGGAATGAGCTTCCAGTGGAAGTTGTGGAGCAGGTTCGATTTTATTATTTAAAAATAAATTGGATAGGTATATGGACGGGACAGGAATGGAAGGTTATCGTCCGAGTGCGGGTAAATGGGACTAGGTGAGAATAAGTGTTCGGCATGGACTAGAAGGGCCGAGATGGCCTGTTTCCGTGCTGTAATTGTTATATGGTTATATGTTATACGGTTATATGGAATGGTCTGAAGAAGGGTCTCGGCCCGAAAGATAATTTCATAGGTTAATTGACTTTGGAAAAAAATTGTAAATTGTCACTGGTGTGTGTAAGATAGTGTTAGTGTGTGGGGATTGCTGGTCGGCCCAGACTCGGTGGTCCAAAGGGCACGTTTCTACGCGGATCTATAAAGTCCAAAGTGAAGTCTTGTGTCCTTTAGTTTAAATTATTATCGCCAAGTGTACCGAGGTACAGTGAAAATGTTTTTTGTTGTGTGCTATCCAGTCGGTGAAAAGATCTTACATGATTTACAATCGAGCCGTCCGCACCAAAGATCCTATAGCGGAGCACGATAGACCACTCCCGCTAAATGCAAAGGGCTGACGTGTAGTACGCAACGGGGCGGAACGTGGGCCTTTTTTTCATCCATTTCTGTAACCGGACCCGACCCGACTCGCAGTGTAATCAACGTTGCGGGGGAACAGTTTGTGTTAATAAATTAAAATTCTGAAAATGGGGAGATGATTTTTACCAAATAACTTTGATTTTTACGAAGATGTTTCCCTAACCGGCTTCCGTCTCCGCACTATTATCCTACGGGATCTTTGGTGCGGAGACGGAACCTGGTTACGGAAATGGGTGCCTTAAATTACCCATGAATCTGCCCATGACCGTACTACATCTTTTTCGTCGAGTCGACTATCTTGCTCGCTATAGGATCGTTGGTCCACAGTGTACAGATACAGGATAAAGCATCCGTGTTGGTAGAAGAGTCATTGGCGTATGGAACTCGGGGGTTACACAAAAAGCTGGAGAAACTCTGCGGGTGCAGCAGCATCTAAGGAGCGAAGGAGATAGGCGACGTTTCGGGTCGAGACCCGTCTTCAGGTGTATGGAACTCTCTTGAAGAATGAGTTTGAGCTGCCGGAGTAACTCAGCAGGGTAGGCAGCATCTCTGGAGAAAAGGAACAGGTGACGTTTCGGGTTGAGACCCTTCTTCAGACTGGAAAAGGGTCTCGACCCAAAACGTTACCCGTTCCTTCTCTCCAGAGATGTCGCCTGCCCCGCTGAGTTACTCCAGCATTCTGTGTCTATCGTCGGCACATGGGACGGCCCTATTAAGGCAAGGCAATAGCTGGCACAGAACCAGCATGGTGCCAGCCAAGTAGTTAAGCATATTACCATCATCCACAAGCCTTGCATCCCAGGGGAGAGGCAGAGCAATCTGTCCCAGCTGCCAATTCCGAACTTTGGCATCAGTTAGTGAAAGGATTGAAATTCACCAGATGCACCCCTAAGACATTCCTGAGTGGCCATGTGTATGCGGGAATGCCGGTAGTGAGGAGAGAGGTGTCACAATTTTAAGGACAGAGTTTGGGTTGAGGTGAGATTAATTTGCTTTAGTTTGCTTCAGAGTTGAGGGAGAGTTGTCAGTCTCCCTAATGGTCGAAAATGGTTTCCGTTTTAAAAATCGGTAATTTTTCAGTTGAAGCCGGTTGCGATGCTAGTTATGCAGGTGCATAACAAAGGGTGGGACTATCTATTCTTCTCTGTAGAGAGAGTGGCACGGTGGCACAGCGGTAGAGTTGCTGCCTCACAGCACCAGAGACCCAGGTTCAATCCGGACTAAGGGTGCCGTCTGTACGGAGTTTGTACATCGTGGGTTTTGACCGCGTGGGTTTGTACATTGGGACCGCGTGGGTTTTCTCTGGGTGCTCCAGGTTCCTCCCACACTCCAAAGGCATACAGATGAGTTGGTTAATTGGCTTCGGTGAAAATTACAAATTGTCCCTGGTGTGTGTAGGATAGCCCTAGTGTACGGGGTGGTTGCTGGTCGGCACGGACTCGGTGGGCCGAAGGGCCTATTTCCGCGCTGTATCTCTAAAGTACATGAAATCACGAGGAGATTGGGGGTTTTCCCAGGGTTGACGAATCAAGGGCCTAATGTAAGGTGAGAGGGAAAAGATTTAATTGGAATCTGAGGGGCAATTTTTTCACAGAAAGCGTGCGGTATGTACAAGGAATGCATAAGGTATAAAGATTGTTAAGGGCTTGGACACGCTAGAGGCAGGAAACGTTCCCGATGTTGGGGGAGTCCAGAACCAGGGGCCGCAGTTTAAGAATAAGGAGTAAGCCATTTAGAACGGAGACGAGGAAACACTTTTTCTCACAGAGAGTGGTGAGTCTGTGGAATTCTCTGCCTCAGAGGGCGGTGGAGGCAGGTTCTCTGGATGCTTTCATGAGAGAGCTAGATAGGGCTCTTAAAGATAGCGGAGTCAGGGGATATGGGGAGAAGGCAGGAATGGGGTACTGATTGGGGATGATCAGCCATGATCACATTGAATGGAGGTGCTGGCTCGAAGGGCCAAATTGGCCTACTCCTGCACTTATTGTCTATTGTCTATTGTCTATATTGAACCAGCTGCCAGAGGAAATGGTTCTGGCAGATACTATAATAAAATTTAAAAGACAAGTTCACAAGTTGTAGTAATAGAATTAGGCCATTCGGCCCATCGAGTCCACTCCGCCATTCAATCATGGCTGATCTCTGCCTCCTAATCCCATTTTCCTGCCTCCTCCCCATCACCCTTGACACCCATTCTAATCAAGAATGTGTCTATCTCTGCCTTAAAAATATCCACTGACTTAGCCTCCACAGACCTCTGTGGCAATGAGTTCCACAGATTAACTACCCTGGGACTAAAGAAGGTCCTCCTCACCTTTCTAAAAGAGCAGCCTTTAATTTTGAGGCTGTGACCTCTGGTTCTGGACTCTCCCACCAGTGGAAACATCCTTTCCACATCCACTCTCTCTCTGCCTTTCATTATTGTGTGAGTTGCAATGAGGTCCCCCCCTCAACCTTCCAAACTCCAGCGAGTCAAGGCCCAGTGACGTGGACAGGTATATGGGCAGGAAAGGCTGTGAGGGATATGGGTCAAATGCGTGCAACTGGGACTTGCTTAGATTTAGACATCTTGGTCGGCATGGGCGAGTTGGACCTGTTTCCGTGCTGTACGGCTCTGTGATTAATAGCAGGATTTCCCCAGTGTATAGAAGCCCGAGGTTGTGCGGCATGGGCAGTGTGGTTTAGCGCGCTTGTGTTGAGTATGGGACAGCTCAGTCGACACATACCCGACAACAATACTGAAGGGCGGCCAACAACAGCCAAAGGGCAGCCTGGGAGGAAGTTCGTATGCAGCCGTATAAGACATTGGCGAGGCCACAATGTGGAGTATTGTGTTCAGTTTTGGTCACCTTGTTACAGGAAAGGTGTTGTCAAGCTGGAATGGGTGCAGAGAAGATTTATGAGGCTGTTGCCAAGACTCGAGGGCCTGATAGCTATAGGGTTGGGCAGGCTGGGGCTCTATTCCTTGGAGCGCAGGAGGATAGAGATGTACAAAATCATGAGAGGAATTGATCGGGTGGATGCACAGTCTCTTGCCCAGAGAAATCAATTCGAAAACCAGAAGACACAGGTCTAAGGCAGCGTTTTTCAACCTTTTTACCCTTGCGGAACCCTTGAAATAATTTAAATGTCTCAGGGAACCGCTACATAAAAATTATGATATATCTTTATTAATCTCTTTCTTTCTCTTTCATAAACTTCAAGTTCATAAGGCAAACATAATATATTTTTCTGATAACCGGTTTAAGCAAAAAATAACTCACGTTTTTCTCAAGTTAATTGACATAGCAAAAAAAAACTGAAATCAAACTGCTTGTTGAAAACCAAAGCAAATAAAGGCAAACAGAAGAACTAACCTTGGAGGAGAGAAAGAGATAGAGAGAGAAAACAAGACTTTTCATAAATTAACAAAAACATACATAAATAAACACGATAAACTAACAAAAATATGCCAAATAGACGTCGCTAAATATGCCAGCAAAAATTAACTTGCGTTTTTCTCAAGTTAATTGCCATTGCAAAAACAAACTGAAATCAAACTGCTTGTTGAAAACCGAAGCAAATAAAGGCAAACAGAAGAACTAACCTTGGAGGAGAGAAAGAGATGAGAGAGAGAAAACAAGACTTTTCATAAATTAACAAAAACATACATAAATAAACTTAATGAACTAACAAAAATAAGCATAAACATAAATACATAAAAAAGATAGTTTTTAAAATTCCTATAACATCCCGAAATGATGGGTAAAAATGACTAAATAACGTGGGCGAATGAGGGACTGTACCTGCACGGCAGGAAGCACAGACCGGACTGATGGAGACTGTGCTCGAGTGAGTCACTTGATGATACACTCCTGTACAGCTCCTGTCCACTGACCACTAAAGGCCGTTTCACACTAGACGCCGCTAAATATGATGTAGTTAAATATGCTAAATAGACGTCGCTAAATATGCCGTACGTGTGTAATAAAATTACGAATCTGAAATTAAACACGAAAATGACTCGAAAATGCATTTACATACGATGGACCCATTTATTTCTCCCAGAACCCCTAGCGACCTCTCGTGGAACCCTAACGTTCTGGGGAGCCCCGGTTGAGAAATGCTGGTCTAAGGTCAGGGTGGAGGAAGGGGAGATTTAATAGGTGCCTGTAGGGCAACTTTTTTACACAATAGTGGAGAGAATATGGAACAAACTGACGGAGTTGAGAAAATACAAACTGTCTCTTGAAAGACATTTGGACAGATGCATGGATAGGACAGGTTTAGGAGGATATGGGCCAAAAGCAGGCAGGTGAGACTAATGTAGATGGGGCATGTTGGTCAGCATGGGCGAGTTGGGCCAAAGGGCCTGCTTCCACACTGTAGCTTTCTATGACTCTAGTAGCATTAGACCCCATCAATCAACTGGTATTTCTAACGTGAAACAAAAGGGAATTTACTGTTCTCAAGAATATGTTAATATAAAAAAAAAGTATTTTATGGCCTTTAATTTCATCATTCAAGTTTTTACACAAAAGGCACAGATTTTAACATTTTTCCCATAGCAGGGATTTAGACCTCATAAGTTCATACATTCTAGGAGCAGAATTAAGCCATTCATCCCATCAAGCCTACTCCACCATTCAATCGTAGCTGATCTATCTCTCCCTCTCAACCCCATTCTCCTGCCTACTTCCCACAACCCCTGACACCGGTACTAATCTGTCAATCTCCACCTTGGCCTCCACAGCCTTCTGTGCCAATGAATTCCACAGATTCACCACCCTCTAACTAAAGAAGTTCCTCCTCGTCTCCTTTCTAAAGGACCTGTCCCACTGTACGAGGTAATTCAAGAGTTCCCCGGAGTTTTCCCCTGGTCCGTAGGAGTGCGTGGATGTCTCGTAGCGGCTCGTACGAGTAAAAAGTAACCATTTTTTTTTACTCGTGGACATTTTTCACGGTGTTGAAAAAAACGTTTACCGGATTTCCCGAGAACCTACCGTTACTCGTACGAGCCGCCACGAGACATCCACGGACTCCTACGGACCCGCTACGGAAATTCTCCGAGTTTGAATCAGGGGAAAACTCGGGAGAACTCTTGAATTACCTCGTACTGTGGGACAGGCCCTTAAAGGTACATCCTTTTATTCGGAGGCTACAACCTCTGGTCTTACCCAGACTCTCCCACTAGTGGAAACATCCTCTCCACATTCACTCTATCCTGGCCTTTCACTATTTGGTAAGTTTCAATGAGGTCCCCCCCCCCCCCCCCCCCCCTCTCATGCTTCTAAAATGAATTTGCAGAATACAATCTGAGCATGTATTCCTGAAATACATTAGTGGAGTATATCCAACTGTTCTGATGAATAACATTTCTTCCATCCCACCTTATCATAAGGTCATATGTGATAGGAGCAGAATTAGGCCATTCAGCCCATCGAGTTTTCTCCGCAATTCAATCATGGCTGATCTATCTCTCCCCGTTCTCCCGCCTTCTCCCCATAACCCCTGACACCCATACAAATCAAGAATCTATCTATCTCTGCCATTAAAATATGCATTGACGGCCTCCACAGCCTAATTTGAGGAAGGACATTCTTGCTATTGAGGGAGTGCAGTGGAGGTTTACAAGGTTAATTCCCAGGATGGCGGGACTGTCATATGCTGAGGGAATGGAGCAGCTGGGCTTTTACACTCTGGAGTTCAGAAGGATGAGAGGGGATCTCATTGAAACATATAAGATTGATAAAGGTTCGGACATGCTAGAGGCAGGAAACATGTTCCCAATGTTGGGGGAGTCCAGAACCAAGGGCCACAGTTTAAGAATAAGGAGTATGGAGACTTTTTCTCACAGAGAGTGGTGAGACTGTGGAATTCTCTGCCTCAGAGGGCGGTGGAGGCAGGTTCTTTGGATGCTTTCAAGAGAGAGCTGGATAGGGTTCTTAAAGATAGCGGAGTCAGGGGATATGGGGGAGAAGGCAGGAACGGGGTACTGATTGGGGATGATCAGCCTTGATCACATTGAATGGCGGTGCTGGCTCGAAGGGCCGAATGGCCTACTCCTGCACCTATTGTCTATTGTCTATTGTCTTCTGTGGCAAATAACTCGACAGATTCACCACCCTTTGAGTTAAAAGAAAGTTCCTTCTGATCTCCTTCCTCCATCATATCCTCACGTGAAATTATTTTGAACGAGCAAGAAAATAAGTTTGAAAAGCTTCACCAAAGCGAAATGCAAAATGATTGATTTCATCGAGGTTGCATAATGCAAAAAGAAACAACAACATATTTGTTTGAGGAGAGATTGAGAGGGAAAAAAAACCGACAGGTGTTCCAATTACGTACCTGTGGCTTCTTCTGTTCTTTGTTCAATAAATTTCAAAAAATATACACTTAGCTAAGAGCGTTGGGAGGTAATGAAATCAGAGGAAAACATGAGTCGGAATGAATGCATTATATTTGTTTTAATAGAGAAATGACGGAAATGCTCGGGCAATTTACGTGGCTTCCGTGGAGAGAGGGAGAGAGGGGGAGAGCGAGAGCTTTTCAGGATGGTAATCTTCCATTTTCTTTATATTTCAATTTTCAATAAAGAGAGCTGAACGTGAGACCAATTATTTACAGTATCTTGCCTGGAGTGTAACGAGCAGAAAGCAAAATCGTTTTTTATAAAGGCGTAAGGCGCTGGTGTAACTCAGCGGGTCAGGCAGCATCTGTGGAGAACATGGAGAGGCGACGTTTCAGCTGGGAACCCTTCTTCAGACTGATTGCACGGGGAGGGGGGGGGGGGGGGGGGGCGGGGAGAAAGGAAGCTGGGAGAGAGGAGGGGCATGGCCAGCAATAGGTCAACATTGAAATAGGAAGTCCAGGACACGGGGTCACAGTTTAAGGATAAGGGGGAAGTCTTTTAGGACCGAGATGAGAAAAATCATTTTTCACACAGAGAGTGGCGACTCTGTGGAATTCTCTGCCACAGAAGGTAGTTGAGGCCAGTTCATTGGCTATATTTGAGAGGGAGTTAGATGTGGCCCTTGTGGATCAGGGGGGTATGGAGAGAAGGTAGGTACATGATACTGAGTTGGATGATCAGCTATGATCATATTGAATGGCGGTGCAGGCTCGAAGAGCTGAATGGTCTACTCCTGCACCTATTTTCTATGTTTCTATGTAACACGGGCGAGGGGGTTATTTGATAGGCCGATTGTTGAAAGTACCGTTACTGGGCAGCACGGTGGCGCGGCGGTAGAGGTACTGCCTTAGAACAGCAGCGACCCGGGTTCAATCCTGACTACGGGTGCTGTCTGTATGGAGTCATACAGTGATCCAACGTGGAAACAGGCCCTTTCAGCCCAACTTGCCCACACCGGCCAACATGTCCCATCTACCCCAGTCCCACCTGCCTGCATTTGGTTCATATCCCTTCAAACCTGTCCTATCCATGTACCTGTCTAACTGTTTCTTAAACGTTGGGATGGTCCCAGCCGCAATTACCTCCTCTTGCAGCTCGTTCCATACACCCACCACCCTCTGTGCGAGTTTGTATGTTCACCCCGTGACCTGCGCGGGTTTTCTAGGAGATCTCCAGTTTCCTTCCACACTCCAAAGACGTACATACAGGTTGGCAGGTTAATTAGACAATAGACAATTGACACGAGGAGCAGGAGTAGACCATTCGGCCCTTCGAGCCAGCACCGCCATTCAATATGATCATGGGTTCTTGAGTATAGGAGCAGGGAGGTTTTGCTTCAGTTGTATAGGGTCTTGGTGAGGCCACACCTGGAGTATTGCGTACAGTTCTGGTCTCCAAATCTGAGGAAGGACATTATTGCCATAGAGGGAGTGAAGAGAAGGTTCACCAGACTGATTCCTGGGATGTCAGGACTGTCTTATGAACAAAGACTGCATAGACTCGGTTTATACTCTCTAGAATTTATGAGATTGAGAGGCGATCTTATAGAAACTTACAAAATTCTTAAGGGGTTGGACAGGCTAGATGCAGGAAGATTGTTCCCGATGTTGGGGAGGTCCAGGACAAGGGGTCACAGCTTAAGGATAAGGGGGAAATCCTTTAGGACCGAGATGAGGAAAACATTCTTTACACTGAGAGTGGTGAGTCTCTGGAATTCTCTGCCACAGAGGGTAGTTGAGGCCAGTTCATTGGCTATATTTAAGAGGGAGTTAGATGTGGCCCTTGTGGCTAAGGGGATCAGAGGGTATGGAGAGAAGGCAGGTACAGGATACTGAGTTGGATGATCAGCCATGATCATATTGAATGGCGGTGCAGGCTCGAAGGGCCGAATGGCCTACTCCTGCACCTAATTTCTATGCTTCTTCTTCTTCTTCCTCTTCTTCTTCCTCCTCCTCCTCCTCCTCCTCCTCCTCCTCCTCATCCTCCTCCTCCTCCTCCTCCTCCTCCTCCTCCTCATCCTCCTCCTCCTCCTCCTCCTCCTCATCCTCCTCCTCCTCCTCCTCCTCCTCCTCATCCTCCTCCTCCTCCTCATCCTCCTCCTCCTCCTCCTCCTCCTCATCCTCCTCCTCCTCCTCCTCCTCCTCCTCCTCCTCATCCTCCTCCTCCTCCTCCTCCTCCTCATCCTCCTCCTCCTCCTCCTCCTCATCCTCATCATCCTCATCCTCATCATCTTTGGTTTGTGCACGCCAGGTTGATTGCATTTGTTGAAACAGGGTGGACCATGCGAAGTCTGCAATCTCCCAGCCCGATCATGGGTTGATCGTCCACAATCCATACCCCGCTCCCGCCTTCTCCCCATATCCCCTGACTCCGCCATCTTTAAGAGCTCCATCTAACTCTCTCTTGAAAGCATCCAGAAAATTGGCCCCCACTGCCTTCTTTTTTTTTTTTTTTGTTAGAAGTAAGTACAATAGTGTGGTACCTGAGTACCTAATACATACATACATATTTCCATTCATGTACAACCTCGTAATTTTGATTTAATAATAAAAGAACAGTGGAAGAAAAAAGAAATACAGAGTGTGGGAATAGATAGACAAGCGAGTAGAAACAGACAGCAAAAGAAATAAAGGACATGGAAGAGAAGCTGAAAAGATTGAAATAGAAGGAGAAAGTAAAGAAAAGAGGGATTAGGAGAGATCTACCTATTTCGTATTTTTGCCCATCCGTCACCCGGTTCTAAACCATTTAATTTCTGAGGTTATGTTATGTTGCACCCTATGCTTGCAAAAAGTTGATAAAAGGAGACCAAGTCTTTGAGAATTGGTCTACTTTGCCTAGTAGGAGGAATCTCATTTCTTCAAGATGAAGCGTTTCAGACATATTTGAAATCCACATTTTGAATGTTGGCGTGGGTTGCGTTTTTCCAAAATTTGAGTATAGGTTTTTTTGCTGTCATTAGACCGTAATTAAGAAAAGCTTCTTGGAATATAGTTAGTTTACTTCCCTCTTCCATTGATCCAAAGAGAATCAGTTCTGTATTGGGGTTCAATTTTGTGTTAAATAGTTTTGTAAAAATTCCAAAAAATTCATTCTAAAACTTATACAGTTTTATACCAGAGACAAAGGAATGTGCTATAGTAGCATTTTGAGTTAGACATTTGTCACAGATGGGGGGAAACATTTGAGAATATTTTATTCAACTCCACTGCCTTCTAAGGCAGAGAATTCCACAGATTCACAATTCTCTGGGTGAAAACAATTTTCCTCATCTCCGTTCTAAATGGCCTTACCCTTGGTGTAATTGCCTTGGTGTCAAATGTAAAATTGTCCCTAGTGTGTGTGTGTGTGTGTGTTAGTGTTAATGTGCGGTGATCGCTGGGCGGTACGGACTCGGTGGGCCGAAGGGCCTGTTTCCATGCTGTTTTTCTAAACTGCACTAAATGTAACGCGTATTTCATGGTCTGCACTCTCTTCACGTCTCCTGGGTTCCTGCTCCCTCGTGTCCACCTGGCCTGGTTCTGTCTCGAGCGATCAGATGAAAAAAAAAGGCAGGTGTTCCTTGTTTGTGTTTCCTGCAATTAAATTGTTAGTGGATGACTGGCTCCCTGGGTATGCCTGCGATGATGAGAAGAAGGTGAGTCATTATGTTTAACCTGAGACCCAACGTTTCCACTAGCTGCCGCACAGGGCCAGCGCACAGACGCAGGTGTCCTGGCTCATTCGCACCACCTGCGGCCCTGTTCACCTGGAGCCCAACCTGCCTTTGCTGCCAGTTCCACACCATCACTCGATCCTTTCACTTGCCTTCTCTCCAATGCAGATGCAAAGGCACCAGGGCGGCAGAGCGGTGGAGTCGCTGCCTCGTAGCGCCAGAGACCCAGGTTCGATCCTGACTACGGGCGCTGTCTGTACGGAGACCTGCGTGGGTTTTCTCCGGGTGCTCCGGTTTCCTCCCGCACGCCAAAGACGTGCAGGTTTGTAGGTTTGTTCACAAGAATGATTCCAGGAATGAGTGGGTTAGCACATGATGAACATTTGACAGCGCCGAGCCTCTACGCACTGGAGCTTTTGAAGGTTGAGGGGGGGGGGGGGGGGGGGGGGGGGGGGGGGACCTCATTGAAACTTGCAGAATAATGAAAGGCATGGACAGAGTGGATGTGGAAAGGATGTTTCCACTGGTGGGAGAGTCGAGGACCAGAGGTCGTAGCCTCAGAATTAAAGGGCGCTCTATTAGAAAGGGGTGAGGAGGAACTTCTTTTGGGTAAGGGTGGAAGATTGCAACCTTCACGTGATCCGACCTGTATCAATGAATGCAATCAACCCGGCGTGCACAATCAAATAAGATCAAATAGAACAAGTTGTCCTACAACTTTAGGCTGTGCACGCCCTACGCAAGAAGTAGTCACAGGGAGGCTAATCTCTGGAACTCATTGCCACAGAGAGCTGTGGAAGTCAAGTCAGTGGATACTGTTCAGGCAAAGATAGAAACATAGAAAAATAGATGCAGGAGTAGGCCATTCAGCCCTTCGAGCCAGCACCGCCATTCAATATGATCATGGGTTGCTCATCAAATATCAGTTCCCTGTTTCTGCTTTTTCCCCATATCCCTTGATTCCTTTGGCCCTAAGAGCTACAGTAAATCTAACTCTCTCTTGAAAACATCCAGTGTATTGGCCTCCACTGCCTTCTGTGGCAGAGAATTCCACAGATTCGCAACACTGTGGATAAAGAAGTTTTTGCTCATCTCAGTCCTAAATGGCCGACCCCTTATTCTTAAACCGTGACCCCTGGTTCTGGACTCCCCCAACATCGGGAACATTTTTCCTGCATCTAGCCTGTGCAATCCTTTAAGAATTTGATATGTTTCTATAAGATTCCCTCTCATCCTTCTAAATTCCAGTGAATACAAGCCCAGTCGACTCATTCTTTCATCATATGTCAGTCCCGCCATCCAGGGAATTAATCTACACTGACTCAATAGCAATAATGCCCTCATTCAAATTAGGAGACCAAAATTGCACACAATACTCCAGGTGCAGTCTCAGCAGGGCCCTGTAGAACTGCAGTAGGACCTCCTTGCTCCTAAACTCAAATCCTATCTCAATGAAGGCCAACATGCCATTAATGTTCTTCACTGCCTGCTGTACCCGCATGCTTACAAATTCTTGATTAGAACGAGTGTCAAGGGTTATGGGCAAAGGCAGGAAAATGGGATTAGGCAGAAATCAGCCATGATTGAATGGTGGTGTAGGCTCGATGGGCTGAATGGCCTAATCCTACTCCTATAACATGTGCATTGGCTTCGGTAAAAATTGCGAATTGTCCCTAGTGTGTAAGATAGTGCTGGTGTATGGGGATAGCAGGCCGGCGCCGTCTCGGTGGGCCGAAGGGCCTGTTTCCGCCCTGTATCTCTAAACTAAACTCACGAAAGCTGAGGCGTGGATTTAAAATGTTTGCCCAAAGCAGGGATTTTGACAGGCTCAGCCAGACCACACCAAGTAGGGAATGAACTCACAAAAGCTCTTAAAGAGGGAACTGCAGATGCTGGAGAATCGAGGGTTACACAAAAAGCTGGAGAAACTCAGCGGGTGCAGCAGCATCTAAGGAGCGAAGGAGATAGGCGACGTTTCGGGTCGAGGCGGGAAGAAGGGTCTCGACCCGAAACGTCGCCTATCTCCTTCGCTCCTTAGATGCTGCTGCACCCGCTGAGTTTCTCCAGCTTTTTGTATAACTCACAAAAGCTCTTCACTGAAACTCGATATACGTGACAATAAACTAAACTGAAACTGTTAATTTGAACAGAGTTTCAAACCTGGAGAAAAATCAATTATTTGTTACGATGCTTCAAATTATTCACTGCAGGTTTTAATCAACTTATAACATTGCCGGCCCCTCTCGGTCATGACTGACCATGGGTGATGCATCCTAGTTTGCAGGTGATGTGTGGTCGGATGCAAGCCTGGGCGATCTATGTCATATGGAGGACAGGCTGTTGTCCATGCAGCACGTCCCCCCTCTCCACGCCGCTGATCGATCCAAAGGAACAGCAGGGCCGTTACAGTTTGGCACCAGCGCCGTCGCAGGAGCTGCCAGAGCGAGGTTGTAGACAACGACGAACTGCCTTAGGGGCTCCGACTCCAGATTTTCTTGAGGTTTAAGGGCCTGTCCTACAAGCATGCAACTCTATGCGATGAACGCGATCAAACTAGAAGTGGGGGCCGCGCGGAGGTCGGGTGATCCCCTGTACAGGGCCGTTCCCACCAGCATGCACCTGCATGCGGCAAGCGCGACCAAACCGGCAGCAGGGGCCGTGCGGAGGTCGGGTGAGTGGCGCAACGCGGCGCAAAGTGAGGCGAAAACTTGGAGCGAAGTCTAAGGTAAGTTCGCCAGGACAGAGAGGGGCACACAGAGAGGGGCACAGAGGCACACACACAGAGGGCCACGGAGCCACACACATAGAGGGTCACGGAGGCACCTATAGATAGGTTCACGGAGGCACGATGTCAGGGCGGTGTGTAATGCGTCGAGGCGACTGCGAGCCGACAAGCCGTTGCCGCGCGGAATTTTTGAACATAGTCAGTTTTTCGGAGTCCCGCGCGTTGTCGGGACGAACTCCTCACAATTCCGCACGGCTCCGGCGATCGAGGTGGGACCGGCACCGCGATGCCGGACGGCTCAAGCGACCACGTTAGGTCGCGCTAATCGCATAGAGTTGCATGCTGGTGGGACAGGCCCTTTACTCCAGGAGCCTTTTCCATGACTGGATATGGCCACAAGGCAGCGGAGGTTTTAAATCAGAGTTTTCCCTCTCCTAGATGGACTGCCTTCCCAGGCTGACGAGTCCCATCTGCCCGAGACTCGTGCGGGCGGGAGCGTCTACCTTCCCGTGCAGGTCGAAAGCACCTGCCCACTGCCCAGAAAATGGTGATAACAAATGGTGATTTAATTGCATACTTTTTATAACCTCAATGATATAAACCAATTTGTATTTCTTTTTTAAGAGATTGACAGATTCTTGATTAGTAATGGTGTCAGGGGCTATGGGGGAAAAGGAAAGAGAATGGGGTTGAGATGGAGAGATAGATCAGCCATGATTGAATGGCCTAAAACTAGAACTCCTAGAACTTATGGACTTATGAAAGATAGGTCCCAACCCGAAAGGTCACCTAGAGCCTGAAGATGACTCCCGACCCAAAACGTCAATATTCCATTTCTCCAGAGATGCTGCCTGACCCTCTGATTTACTCCAGCACTTTGTGTCTATCTTCTCTATATAAAGCCTACCAGCTTTGACAAGAGCTGAATCTCTGTCCCCAAGTTCTTCTCCTGTTAAGAACTGTCGATGTGGGCATGTTATAGCAAGCACTGGCATGTTGGCCTTTATAACAAGAGGAATTGAATATAGGAGCAAAGAGGCCCTTCCGCAGTTGTACAGAGCCCTAGTGAGACCACACCTGGAGTATTGTGTGCAGTTTTGGTCCCCTAATTTGAGGAACGACATTCTTGCTATTGAGGGAGTGTACAGTAGGTTTACAAGGTTAAGTCATGTGCTGGGAGAATGGAGCAGCTGGGCTTGTACACTCTGGAGTTTAGAAGGATGAGAGGGGATCTTATTGAAACATGTAAGAGTGTTAAGGGTTTGGACACGCTGGAGGCAGGAAACATGTTCCCGATGTTGGGGGAGTCCAGAACCAGGGGCCACAGTTTATGAATAAGGAGTAAGCCATTTAGAACGGAGACGAGGAAGCACTTTTTCTCACAGAGAGTGGTGAGTCTGTGGAATTCTCTGCCTCAGAGGGTGGTGGAGGCAGGTTCTCTGGATGCTTTCAAGAGCGAGCTAGATAGGGCTCTTAAAAATAGCGGAGTCAGGGGATATGGGGAGAAGGCAGGAACAGGGTACTGATTGGGGATGATCAGCCATGATCACATTGAATGGCTGTGCTGGCTCGAAGGGCCGAATGGCCTACTCCTGCACCTATTGTTTATTGTCTATTATCTATAGTTCATCCTCTGCCTGGCCTGGCTGGTACAGGATCACAGAGGTGGATCTCCAGTACATTGTGCGGCACGGTAGAGCTACTGCCTTATGGCGCCAGAGTCCCGGGTTCGATCCTGACTGCTTGTCTGTACAGAGTTCGTACGTTCTCCCCGTGACCTGCGTGGGTTTTCTCCGAAATCTTCGGTTTCCTCCCACACTCCAAGGACTTGCACGTTTGTAGGTTAATTGGCTTGGTGTAAATGTAAAAAAATCTGTCCCGAGACTGTGTACGTGGGCCGAAGGGCCTGTTTCCACGCTGTATCAGTTCACTAAACTAACCTGAACTAAACCCCGGCTCACACCACTTTTTCATTTGATTTAGTTTAGAGATACAGCGCGGAAACTAAACTAAATTAAACTAAACAGTTTGAAGAAGGGTCGCCTATTTCCTTCGCTCCATAGATGCTGCCTCACCCGCAGAGTTTCACCAGTTCTTTTGTCTACCTTCGATTTTCCAGCATCTGCAGTTCCTTCTTAAATTTAACAAAATTATCCTTCCATTAGTTTCCATTTACTTGTTCTATTTCTGTGGTTGAAGCTCGGTTTCAGGATAAATAGGCCAAATAGGCTAAATAGATAAATAGACAACAAATGCGTAACCATATAACCATATAACCATATAACAATTACAGCACGGAAACAGGCCTTCTCGGCCCTTCCAGTCCGTGCCGACCATTTATTTTCCCCTAGTCCCATCTACCTGCACTCAGACCATACCCCTCCATTCCCTTCCCGTCCATATACCTATCCACTTTACTTTTAAATGTTAAAATCGATCCTGCCTCCACCACTTCTGCTGGAAGCTCATTCCACACAGCCACCACCCTCTGAGTAAAGAAGTTCCCCCTCATGTTACCCCTAAACTTCTGTCCCTTAATTCTCATGTCATGCCCTCTTGTTTGAATCTTCCCTACCCTCAACGGGAAAAGCTTATCCACGTCAACTCTGTCTATCCCTTTCATCATTTTAAAGACTTCAATCAAGTCCCCCCTCAACCTTCTGCGCTCCAAAGAATAAAGACCTAAATTGTTCAACCTTTCTCTGTAACTTAGTTGCTGGAACCCAGGCAACATTCTAGTAAATCTCCTCTGTACTCTCTCTATTTTGTTGACTCGAGTAACTCAACAGGACAGGCAGCATCTCTGGAGAGAAGGAATGGGTGACAATTCTGAAGAAGGGTCTCGATGGTTTAAACCAGCATCTGCAGATCCTCCCTGCACATTTGGAGTGAAATCAAACCTCTCCATGTTTCTCATTTAAAAAAAATCAGCCTCTGCTCCCCTCATTGAATTCACCAGGGGCAACATTTGTGGCACGTTGCCCTGGGTGTAAACTGTTGACTTGGGGGACCGGTTACAAATTATGCCCTCTGGAAAAATGTTACTGATTTGAAAGAAAGGCAAGTAAACAACATGCTTGCTGCCATTTGACCGCACTAATATCGATGCATAGAAATGACTGTCGATTAATTTGAGGACAGACACGAAAAGCTGGAGTAACTCAGCGGGTCAGGCAGCATCTCTGGAGAGAAGGAATAGGTGACATTTCGGGTCGAGACCCTTCAATAGACTGAGAGTCAGGGGAAAAGGGAAACGAGAGATATAGACGGTGATGGAGAGAGGTATAGAATGAAAGTTATGCAAAAATTTAGATGAGAAACCAGCATCTGCAGTTCCTTTCTACACATTAATTATTTTGCATTGCTGTGTATCAATTATTTCAGAGTAATAAATAGTTAATTCAGATTAATGAATATTTCTGCTGAAGGAAATTGCACATGTCATCAATGTGTGTCTGGGTAGCTGCAGACAAATCTAATCAACGTTATAGATGAAAGTGAAGCACTAGGGAGATGAGGAGGACGCTTAGGACATTTCATAACAAGCTGAAAGTAGACTTTAGTTTGGTTTAGCGATGCAGCGCGGAAACAGACCCTTCGGCCCAATGAGCCCGCGCTGGCCAGCGATCTCCGCACACTAACGCGATCCTACACACACTGGGGACAATTTGCATTTATACCAAGCCAATTGACCTACAAACCTGCACGTCTTTGGAGTGTGGGAGGAAGCCGGAGATCCCGGAGAAAACCATGCTGGTCATTGGGAGAACGTGCAAACTCCGTACAGACAGCGCCCGTGGTCAGGATCGAACCCAGGTCTCTGGCCCTGTAAGGCAGTGGATCTACCGCTGCACCACCGTGCTGCCTATTACTATAAGGAACCATAATAGAAACATAGAAACATAGAAATTAGGTGCAGGAGTAGGCCATTCGGCCCTTCGAGCCTGCACCGCCATTCAATATGATCATGGCTGATCATCCAACTCAGTATCCCGTACCTGCCTTCTCTCCATACCCTCTGATCCCCTTAGCCACAAGGGCCACATCTAACTCCCTCTTAAATATAGCAATACATGTCAATGGAACAAGGTATGAATATGGCTATATCTATATCTATATCTATATGAACAAGTACACACACACACGTATGTTATATCTGGTAAACTGAAATTCAATGCAACTGTTAATGCCATGGCTGCTGGAATGATGAACACTGCCTCAGTAAGTTGTAAAATTGTCCGTAGTGGGCGTAGGATAGTGTTAATGTGCGATGATCGCTGGTCGGTGTGGACTCGGTGGGCTGCAGGGGCCTGTTTCTGCGCTGTGTCCCTAAACTAAGCTAAACTAAGATCACCCCTCGTCCTCCTCTGCCTTTCATGCACTTTGACAAATTGTAAGGTGATTCTGACAGTAAGAGTGGGCCGAAGCTCCGTGCTGTATCGCGAAGGTCTCAAGTAAAATGATACCATGCCCATACTGCAGGCCCATTAAAATACTTAGGCAACGTCACCTTTCCCCACACCAGCGACAATCTGCCGGTTCTCTCCAATATTTTAACACCAGTTATAAATAGGGGAAATTAATGCAATGCAGGAATTAGGTAAATTGTAAGCAAATTTTCACATTCCATGTTAATTGCTGCTTAACAAGCAGTTAGCAAGCAAAAAAAAAACATTAACACAGCCAGAGTGTTACCGTACATTAGAAATATTTATTCCCTGGAGAAACTTTAGGAGTGTAGACAAATGTTAATGCCAATTCAATTAACTCAAAATCACAGAATTATTATTCTTTTATTCACAAATATGGTTAGCCTAATGGGCCTGTCCCACTTGGGCGATTTTTTGGGTGACTACAGGCGACTGCTGCAAAAATTTCAACATGTTGAAAATTTTTCGGCGACAGTGGCGACAATTTCTGCTGTCGGAGGTTGTCGTAGGTTGACGTAGGTGCTGTCGTAGGTTGTCGCCAGGTATTGTAGGTGAATTCCATTAAAACTAGTCCCTGGCAGTCGGCTAAAGAGTCGCCCAAGTGGGACAAGCCCATAATGCATTGAGTAGAATCAAGTCAATAGACTCTTCCTCATTGAAACACCAAATAGTGGAAGGCCTGGATCGAGTGGATGTGGAGAGGATGTTTCCACTGGTGGGAGAGTCTAGGACGTGAGGTCATTGTCTCAGAGTTAAAGGACGTTCCTTTAGGAAGGAGATGAGGAGGAATTTCTTTAGTCAGAGGGTGGTGAATCTGTGGAATTCTTTACTTGTGGAAGCCAAGTCAATGGGTATCTTTCAGGCAGAGATAGAAACATAGAAACATAGAAAAATAGGTGCAGGAGTAGGCCATTCGGCCCTTCGAGCCTGCACCGCCATTAAATGTGATCATGGCTGATCATCCAACTCAGTATCCCGTACCTGCCTTCTCTCCATAGCACCTGATCCCTTTAGCCACAAGTGCCACATCTAACGCCCTCTTAAATATAGCCAATGAACTGGCCTCAACTACCTTCTGTGGCAGAGAATTCCAGAGACTCACCACTCTCTGTGTAAAGAATGTTTTCCTCATCTCGGTCCTAAAGGAACTCCCCCTTATCCTTAGACTGTGACCCCTTGTTCTGGACTCCCCCAACATCGGGAACAATCTTCCAGCATCTAGCTTGTCCAACCCCTTAAGAATTTTGTACGTTTCTATAAGATCCCCCCTCAATCTTCTATAGATAGATAGATAGATAGATTCTTGATGAGTACGGGTGTCAGAGGTTATGGGGAGAAGGCAGGAGAATGGGGTTCGGAGGGAGAGATAGATCAGCCATGATTGAATGGCAGAGTAGACTTGATGGGCCGAATGGCCTAATCCTCTCCTATCACTTATGACCTTACTCTCTAAAGCTCTAAACCATCTTACAATTGGTCAAAGTATATGAAAGGCTTTAGCCTTGAAATGTTGGCAATTTATTTTAGTTTAGTTTAGAGATACAGTGTGGAAACTGGCCCTTCGGCCCACCGAGTCCGCGCCGACCAGCTATCCCCGCACAGTAACACTATCCGACACTGGGGACAATTTTTCACATTTAAACCAAGCCAATTAACCTACACACCTGAGGAGCGTGGGAGGAAACCAAAGTTCTTGGAGAAAACACAAGCAGCCATGGGGAGAACGTACAAACTCCGTACAGGCAGCACCCGTAGCTGGGATCGAACCCGGGTTTCTGGCGCTGTAAGCTCTGTAATGGGGCTGTCCAACTTAGGCGACTCTTTAGGCGACCGCCAGGGACTAATTTTAATGGAATTCACCTAGGACACCTGGCGACAACCTACGACATCACCCACGACAACCTACGCCAGCAAAAATTGTCGCCACTGTCGGCGAAAGGTTTTTCAACATGTTGAAAATTTTGCGGCAGTCGCCTGTAGTCGCCCAAAAACCCGCCCAAGTGGGACATGGCCATAAGGCAGCAACTCGACCGCTGCACCATCGTGCAGCCCCGAACATTCTCTAGTATAGCTTGAAGCCCACGCCCTGACCTGAAATGCCACCTGGCCACTCTCTCCAATGATGCTGCCACCCCCGCCGAGTTAAACCGACGCTTTGGGTTTTGTCTACAGTATTGCACGTGTGAATTTTTGGCTTTTATTGTTTTTTGCTCCAAAGCCACCGTTGGATTTCTCTACTAGGCCGAGGGGCCTGATTCCCAGCTGTGTGACTCGAAGTTTCTAAAACTGAGATGTTTAACTGAGAGAGAGATCATCAGTGGGAGGAGTGGGACGGGACCAGGAAATGTTCATTGGTGACGAAACGGGAACAAAATGGCGGGGAGCCAAATGCAAGGAACATTCGGTGGAGTTGCAGCCTTACAGCGCCCGAGATCCGGCTTCCATCCTGGCTACGGGTGCTGTCTGTATGGAGTTTCTACGTTCTCCCAGTGACCACGTGGGCTTTCTCCGGGTGCTCCGGTTTCCTCCCACACTCCAAAGACGTGCAGGTTTGTAGGTTCATTGGCATCAGTAAATTGTATAAAGTGTAGGATAGTGCTAGTTTACAGGGTGATCGCTGGTCGGCGCAGACTCGGTGGGCCGAAGGGCCTGTTTCCACGCTGTATCTCCAAAGTCTAAAGTAAACTCGAAAGATCAGAGTTGATGAGGTAGGAGTTAGTGTTGTGCAGCGTTCAACAGCCTGACATTTGCTGGGTAGGAACTTTTTTCGTTTTAGTTTTAGAGATATAGCACGGAAACGGACCCTTCAGCCCACCGAGTCCGCACCGACCAGCGATCTCCGCACATTAACACTACCCTAAACACACCAGGGACAATTTACATTCACACAACCTACAGGCCTAGAATAAAGGGGAGGTCATTTAAGACTGAGGTGAGAAAAACATTTTTCACCCAGAGAGTTGTGAATTTATGGAAAAGACTAGGCTTGTATTCACTGGAGTTTAGAAGGATGAGGGGGAATCTTATAGAAACATATAAAATTATCAAAGGACTGGACAAGCTAGATGCAGGAAAAATGTTCCCAATGTTGGGGGAGTCCAGAACCAGGGGCCGCAGTCTTAGAATAAAGGGAGGTCATTTAAGACTGAGCTGAGAAAAACATTTTTCACCCAGAGAGTTGTGAATTTGTGGAATTCCCTGCCACAGAGGGCAGTGGAGGCCAAATCACTGGATGGTTTTAAGAGAGAGTTAGATAGAGCTCTAGGGGCTAGTGGAGTCAAGGGATATGGGGAAGAAGGCAGGCACGGGTTATTGATAGGGGACGATCAGCCATGATCACAATGAATGGCGGTGCTGGCTGGAAGGGCCGAATGGCCTCCTCCTGCACCTATTTTCTATGTTTCTATGTTTCTATGTAAATGATACACACTGTTGGCACATCAGGTAAAGTCATTCAGAATTTACATTCTGGCTTTTCAATGGAAGTGTGCTCCATATTATGAATCAATATGAGTGGCCTCCTCCTGCAACTATTTTCTATATTTCTATGCACCGCCACTGCACAACATACTGTCGCCTTGAGATTGTAAAGGTTCCACTGGCATGTGATTTTGCATTACTGGCTGGTGTTTACCGGGGTGCCACTGGGACATCAATGCACCCTGTGCCAAACAAACTCCCACACGGTTGCGTGAGGAACATGATTGGAAACTGGGCACATGTGGCAGTGAAGTTACCATCATCATCCTTATCATCATCATCGCTGAAAACATCAGCGGGCATGGTGCCTTAGAACGCCGTGTACGACAGTGATCGCAACTTCTACTGAAGCATGGATGGCCGTTGGCTCTGAAGGAGCTCATCCGCCCTTTGACCGGTCTTGTTTTTGGTCCTGCTGGGGGTCCACAGCCCCCTCCTCACCTGGCAAACCAGGTGGGGGAGACGGTTTAGTCGCCGACTATCCGACCATGGAGCAGGTAGCACGGGGATTACATGGTACCCGTGGCGGGGGGATCTCTTCCCCCCCCACCCGACCGTCATGGTGTTACCCGCACAGCAAAGCACAGAATGCTGGAAGAACCCAGAGGGTCAGGCAGCATCTGCGGAGGGAATGGGCGGACAACGTTTTGAGCCTGAAGAAGGGTCCTGGAAAAAGGGTCCCAAATGCTGCCTGACCCGTTGAGTTCCTCCAGCCGTTAGTCTTTTGGAGACATTAAGTCATACAGTGTGGAAACAGGTCCTTCGGTCCAACCTGCCCACACTAACCGACATTCACAAGTTCACAAGTTATAGGAATGGAATTAGGCCATTCGGCCCATCGCGTCTACTCTGCAATTCAATCATGGTTTCTTAATCGCATTTTCCTGCCTTCTCCCCATAACACTTGACACCCGTTCTAATGGGACATGTCCCATCCACATTTGTTCCACCTGCCTGCTTTGGTCCATATTTCTCTAACATTATGATAGTCCCTGCCTCAACTACTTCCTCCGGCAGCTTGTTCCATACACCGACCATCCTTTGTGTAAAATGTCACCCCTCAGATTCCTATTAAATCTTTCACCCCTTCACCTTATACCCAGGTCTTCTGGTCCTTGATTCCCCTACTCTGGGCAAGAGACTCTGTGCGTCTACTCGATCTATTCCTCTCATGATTTTGTACACCTCTATATCATCACCACCTCATCGTCAGAGCTCCAAGAAATAGAGACCCAGCTTACACAACCTGTTAGCTTAGTTGTTGCCTTTCTGTGATGGAACTGTTGGGATGCTTTTGAAGGTGGACCCAAAATGCTGGAGTAAGTCAGTGGGACAAAGTCTAACACTCACAACAAGCCAAAGAAACTTTCTAGACTACTGGGAAGAAACTAATATTAAAATGTTGGTAAAGGCCCCACAATTAAAATGAGGATTATGGAAATTTCGGAGACCCTACACCTGGAAAGAATCAGATTTGTCTTAAAGGACAAACAAGAACTTTTGGTTAGGAATGGTATTCATTCATCGATTATTTGAAGGAGTAGATTGATTCGGCACGGGAACCTAACTGAAACTTGAACTCAGGATTAGATGAAAAGTTATACTTTGTAATCTTCAAACCTATCTCCAATTATGTATTCGTAGTAAATCATTCCATTCTTTTTTTTAAATCTTGACATTTATGGCTTTTTTCCTTTCTGCCTTTCTTACTTTCTATCTATATTAAAGAAATTAAAAAAAAATTAATACAAAGTCAACGTCAAAGTGAATTTTATTCGTCACAGGCAGCATCTCTGGAGAGAAGGAATGGGCGACATTTCGGGTCGAGACCCTTCTTCAGACTGATGTAAAGGGAGGGGGCGGGACAAAGATAGAATGTAGTTGGAGACAGTAAGACTAGTGGGAGAACTGGGAAGGGGGAGGGGATGGAGAGTGGAAGCAGGGGCTATCTGAAATTGGAGAAGTCAATGTTCATACTGCTGGGGTGTAAGCAACCCAAGTGAAATATGAGGTGCTGTTCCTCCAATAGCTCATGACTCGTTTATTTTGCTGAAGATTCCTATCAATCTGTCTCCCCACAAAATGGCAGGTTCCGGACTAGCACTAATGTCGGTGTTTAGCTTAGAGATACAGCGCGGAAACAGGCCATTCGGCCCACCGAGCCCGCACCGATCAGCGATCTCCGCACAACAACACTATCTTACACACTAGAGACAATTTTACATTGATACCAAGACAAATAACCTACAAACCTGTGTAAGAAAGCTCATCAGCGCCTCTACTTCCTGAGAAGATTACGGAGAGTTGGTCTGTCAAGGAGGACTCTCTCTAACTTCTACAGGTGCACAGTAGAGAGCTTGCTGACTGGTTGCATCGTGGCTTAGTTCAGCAACTTGAGTGCCCTGGAGAGGAAAAGACTACAAAAAGTAGTAAACACTACCCAGTCCATCATCGTTCTGACCTTCCTTCCATCGAAGGGATTTATCACAGTCGCTGCCTCAAAAAGGCTGGCAGCATCATCAAGGACCCACACCACCCTAGCCACACACTCATCTCCCTGCTACCTTCAGGTAGAAGGTACAGGAGCCTGAAGACTGCAACAACCCGGTTTTGGAATAGCTACTTCCCCACAGCTATTGGGGCTATTAAACCTGGCTCGGAACTCTGAACATTAATATCCCTCCATCTGTTATTTGCACTTTATTAATTTATTAATTCATGGGTGTATTTATGTATAGAATTGTAGTCAATGCCTTCTATGTTCTGTTGTGCTATGCAAAGAAAGATTTTCATTGTCCTGTCAGGGACACATGACAATAAACTCTTTTGACTTTGACTTTTTGAAAAAGGAACTGCGGATGCTGGTTTTAACCGAAGATGGACACAAAAAGCCGGTGGACACAACTCAGCGGGTCGGGCACCATCTCTGGAAAGATGGAATGGGTGACGTTTCAGTTCGAGACCCTTCTTCAGACGTTGTGTTACAGTTGCACAAGACATTGATGAGGCTGCAATTGGAGTGTTGTGTTCAGTTTTGGTTACCCTGCTCAAGGGAAGATGCCTTTAAGCTGGAAAGAGTGTACGAACCTGTACGACTTTGGAGAGTGGGAGGAAACCAAAGATATGGGAGAAAACCCACGCAGGTCACGGGGAGAAGGTACAAAAATCCGTACAGCAAGGGCTTCCAACCTGGGGTAAATTTCACCTACCCAGGGGGTACATTTGTAGATTCTGGATGTGTACATATTTGTTCTCATTGGCTGACTGTGTTTGATTCTGGTATCTGTTCATCATTAGTTGTTCATAAATAAGTGAAATAGTCAAGTCAAGTCACGTTTATTCGTCGCACACGCATACGGGATGTGCAGTGAAATGAAAAGTGGCAACGCTCGCGAAGTTTGTGCAAACAAACAAACTACAAACAGAATGGAACAGAATCACATGTTCTTTTACATATTACATATTGTGGGGGGAAGGGAAAAGGAAAAAAACCCCAGCAATTTAATAAAATGGGACAGTAAAGTTAGTCGCTGGTGAGATAGGAGTTTACAGTCCTAATGGCCTCTGGGAAGAAATTCCTTCTCCACCAATAGCATTGTTATGTGCTGTGAAAGCTGCCAGGGGTAAACGGGACAATAGACGTTGGGACCCACTGCCGTTGAGACAAGCCCCGTACTCTCTGGCACTGTAAGCGCTGGAAGGCAGCAGCTCTACCGTCATGCTGGGTGGGGAATACACCATGGATCTCCCCAATCCGTGTTGTCCATGAATTGGAAACTTCACCTCAAAAGGTTCAACATTGGCGGCAATCATTCCTGCTGGCTGCTCGAAGCTTTGAACTAATGATCCTTTAAAAGAACGTGACATTCGTGCCCGTCAGATTCAGGAACGACACAGGAATTTGGAAGTATCTATAAAGCTAATTTTCCGACTATGAAGTGCCCTGAAGTGAAACAGATCTTTTATATATCAGCCGATTCCCTCCGTTCATCTTGTGGCGAGTCATAGGTTAATCTGTTATCCAGATAAAGAGCAGAAATATGCGAGTGGGAGAGAAGCACTTCGAGTGAAAGAATTTGGGAGAAGCCCATAAGATTTTAGATATAAAGGCTATGAAGCAATTGTTTTTTCATTGGGTCTTGAAAAAGGCGATGGAATATTTTTCTAACAGATTGCAGCAATGATTAAGCAGTTTCCTCTCTGCGGTTAATATGAAGACTTGCAAATACTAGACTTTAGAGATACAGCGCGGAAACAGGCCCTTCAGTCCACCGAGTCCGTGCCGGCCGGCAATCACTCCGTACACTAGCGCTATCCTACACACTAGGAACAAGTTACAATTTGCCAAAGGCAATTAATCTATAAACCTGCATGTCTTTGCATTAATGATCTGGATGAGGGAATTGAAGGCAATATCTCCAAGTTTGCAGATGACACTAAGCTGGGGGGCAGTGTTAGCTGTGAGGAGGATGCTAGGAGACTGCAAGGTGACTTGGATAGGCTGGGTGAGTGGGCAAATGTTTGGCAGATGCAGTATAATGTGGATAAATGTGAGGTTATCCACTTTGGTGGCAAAAATACGAAAGCAGACTATTATCTAAATGGTGGCCGATTAGGAAAAGGGGAGATGCAGCGAGATCTGGGTGTCATGGTACACCAGTCATTGAAAGTAGGCATGCAGGTGCAGCAGGCAGTGAAGAAGGTGAATGGTATGTTAGCTTTCATAGCAAAAGGATTTGAGTATAGGAACAGGGAGGTTCTACTTCAGTTGTATAGGGTCTTGGTGAGATCACACCTGGAGTATTGCGTACAGTTCTGGTCTCCAAATCTGAGGAAGGACATTATTGCCATAGAGTGAGTGCAGAGAAGATTCACCAGACTGATTCCTGGGATGTCAGGACTGTCTTATGAAGAAAGACTGGATAGACTCGGTTTATACTCTCTAGAATTTAGAAGATTGAGAGGGGATCTTATAGCAACTTACAAAATTCTTAAGGGGTTGGACAGGCTTGATGCAGGAAGATTGTTCCCGATGTTGGGGAGGTCCAGGACAAGGGGTCACAGCTTAAGGATAAGGGGGAAATCCTTTAGGACCGAGATGAGAAGGACTTTTTTCACACAGAGAGTGGTGGGTCTCTGGAACTCTCTGCCACAGAGGGTAGTTGAGGCCAGTTCATTGGCTATATTTAAGAGGGAGTAAGATGTGGCCCTTGTGGCTAAGGGGATCAGAGGGTATGGAGAGAAGGCAGGTACGGGATACTGAGTTGGATGATCAGTCATGATCATATTGAATGATGGTGCAGGCTCGAAGGGCCGAATGGCCTACTCCTGCACCTAATTTCTATGTTTCTATGAATGTGGGAGGAAACCGGAGCACCCGGAGAAAACCCACGTGGTCACAGGGAGAACGTGCAAACTCCGTACAGACAGCAGCTGAAGTCAGCATCGAACCCAGGTCTCTGGGACTTAGACAGTGTACAGATACAAGATAAAGGGAATAACGTTTAGTGCAGCAGAGCCCAATGAATGATAGTCCGAGGGTCTCCAGTGAGGTAGATAGTAGCTCACGACCGTTCTCTAGTTGTTGATAGGATGGTGCAGTCATAATTTTATACATTGATAGTAATACTTTTAGTGAGTAGGGAGGAACTGCGGGTTCTGGTTTACACCAAAGTTAGACACAAACTACTGGAGTAGCTCAGCGGGTCAGGCAGCATCTCTGGAGAAAAGGAATAGGTGACGTTTCAGTTCAAGACCCTTTTTCAGACTCATACTCAGACTAATACCTTTAGTGAACTGTGTGCAAAAAAAGGATTTTACTGTACCTCGGTACATGTGACAATAAAGTACCACAGAACCATTGAAGCATTGATCACAGGACACAGACTTCATTTGCTGTCTGTTCTATGTTGAACCCCCTCGAAAACGAGATGACTTATCTCAAGGGGTTATCCAGACTAAATTTAAATAAATTTAAATAAATTTGCGCCCTATGGCCCACCAAGCCCACGCGATCCCCGCACACTAACACTGTCCTACACACACACACACACACACACACACTAGGGACTATCTACAATTATACAAAGCCAATTAACTATCTACAATTAACCAAGCCAATGAAATTTGGCGTGCAGGTACAGCAGGCGGTGAAGAAAGCTAATGGAATGTTGGCCTTCATAACGAGAGGATTTCAGTACAGGAGTAAAGAGGTTCTTCTGCAGTTGTATAGGGCTCTGGTGAGACCACATCTGGAGTATTGTGTACAGTTTTGGTCCCCTAAATTGAGGAAGGACATCCTTGTGATTGAGGCAGTGCAGCGTAGGTTCGCGAGATTGATCCCTGGGATGGCGGGACTGTCATATGAGGAAAGATTGAAAAGACTAGGTTTGTATTCACTGGAGTTTAGAAGGATGGGGGGGATCTTATAGAAACATATAAAATTATCAAAGGACTGGACAAGCTAGATGCAGGAAAATGGTTCCCAATGTTGGGTGAGTCCAGAACCAGGGGCCACAGTCTTAGATTAAAGGGGAGGTCATTTAAGACTGAGCTGAGAAAAAACGTTTTTACCCAGAGAGTTGTGAATTTGTGGAATTCCCTGCCACAGAGGGCAGTGGAGGCCAAGTCACTGGATGGATTTAAGAGAGAGTTGGATAGAGCTCTAGGGGCTAGTGGAGTCAAGGGATATGGGGAGAAGGCAGGCACGGGTTATTGATAGCGGACGATCAGCCATGATCATATTGAATAGCGGTGCTGGTTCGAAGGGCCGAATGGCCTCCTCCTGCACCTATTTTCTATGTAACCTACAAACCTGTACGTCTTTGGAGTTTTGGAGGAAACCGGAGCACCTGGAGAATAGCCACACAGGTCACGGGGAGAACGTGCAAACTCTGTACAGACAGCACCCGTGGTCGGGATTGTACCTGGGTCTCTGGCGCTGTAAGACAGCGACTCTACAGCTGCGCCACCGTGCCATCCCCAAACTAGACATACTAATGTGAAGACTGGACAGAGATAATCTGCCCCATCATTAACAGGGTAAAAGTTTAAGCCAGAGGACATTGGTTTAAGGTGAAGGGAAAAAGAGCTAGTATGATTCTGAGGGGTATCTTTTTCACACAAAGGGTGGTAGGTGTATGGAACAAGCTGCCAGAGGAGGCAGTTGAGGCTGGGACTATCCAAAAGTTTAAGAAACAGTTAGACAGGTACATGGATAGGACAGGTTTGGAGGGATTTGGACCAAACGCTGGTAGGTGGGACTGTGTGGATGGGACATGTTGGCCGGTTTCGGCAAGATGGGCCGAAAGGCCTGTTTCCGCACTGAATCACTGTTGCACTCCTGTAGTAAGCACTTGGTTGGTACAGCGGTGAACAATGAATGCCAAGGTAAGGGGACTCCAGTGGATACCCACATACCTCAGTGACTGTCGCAACCAACACTTGCAAAGGAGAAGTCCGATTATTTGTGACCATACTTCACCAACAAGCGCTGAACGGATAATCCACCTCAGCCTCCCGCTGAGCTGAAGTATTATCACAGAAGCCAATTCAATTCACTTCACGACATCCATCAAGAAGTGCCTGGAGAGGGTGATGTGGTGAGGACGTCTCCATTAGTGGGAGCATCCAGGACCAGAGGGTGTAGTGTCAGAATAAAATGTTGCACCTTTACAAAGAAGATGACAAGGCAGTTCTTTCGTTTAATGTTAAAGAAGGAACTGCAGATGCTGGAAAATCGAGGGTACACAAAATGCTGGAGAAACTCAGCGGGTGCAGCAGCATCTATGGAGCGAAGGGGACAGGCAGCGTTTCGGGCCGAAACCCTTCGTCTTTAATTTAGTTTACTTTAGGTTATTGTCACGTGTATTGTGGTACATGAAAAGCTTTTGTTGCGTGCTAACCAGTCAGCGGAAAGACAATACATGATTACAATCAAGCCATATATGCTGATAAGTGTGAGGTGCTACATCTTGGCAGGACAAATAAAAATAGGACGTACATGGTAAATGGTAGGGAATTGAGGAATGCTGTGTTGGGTCCACTGGGATCTGTGTTGGGTCCACTGTTGTTTGTCATATACATCAATGATCTGGTTGATGGTGTGGTAAATTGGATTAGTAAGTATGCAGATTATACTAAAATAGGTGGTGCTGTGGATAATGAAGTAGATTTTCAAAGTCTACAGAGAGATTTAGGCCATTTGGAAGAGTGGGCTGAAAGATGGCAGATGGAGTTTAATGCTGATAAGTGTGAGGTGCTACATCTTGGCAGGACAAATAAAAATAGGACGTACATGGTAAATGGTAGGGAATTGAGGAATGCTGTGGAACAGAGGGATCTACGAATAACTGTGCATAGTTCCCTGAAGGTGGAATCACATGTAGATAGGGTGGTAAAGAAAGCTTTTGGTGTGCTGGCCTTTATAAATCAGAACATTGAATATAGGAGTAGGGAAGTAATGTTAAAATTGTACAAGGCATTGGTGAGACCAATTCTGGGGTATGGTGTACAATTTTGGTCGCCTAATTATAGGAAGGATGTCAACAAAATAGAGAGAGTACAGAGGAGATTTACTAGAATGTTGCATGGGTTCCAGCAACTAAGTTACAGAGAAAGGTTGAACAAGTTAGGTCTTTATTCTTTGAAGGTTAAGGAGGGACTTGATTGAGGTCTTTAAAATGATGAAAGGGATAGACAGAGTTGACGTGGATAAGCTTTTCCCATTGAGGGTAGGGAAGATTCAAACAAGAGGGCATGACATGAGAATTAAGGGACAGAAGTTTAGGGGTAACATGAGGGGGAACATCTTTATTCAGAGAGTGGTGGCTGTGTGGAATGAGCTTCCAGCAGAAGTGGTGGAGGCAGGATCGATTTTAACATTTAAAAGTGAAGTGGATAGGTATATGGACGGGGAGGGAATGGAGGGGTATGGTCTGAGTGCAGGTAGATGGGACTAGGGGAAAATAAACATTTGGCATGGACTGGAAGGGCCGAGAGGGCCTGTTTCCGTGCTGTAATTGTTATATGGGTATATGGTTATATGGTTATAATGTATAGGGAATAATGTTGAGTGCAAGGTAAAGCCAGTAAAGTCCGATCAAGGATAGTCCGAGGGTCACCCATGTGGTAGGCAGTAGTTCAGCATTGTTCTGTGGTTGTGGTAGGATGATTCAGTTGCCTGATAACTTAGTCAGAGGGTAGTGGCTCTGTGGAAATCATTGCCACAAACAGCTGTGGAGGCCAAGTCAATGGATATTTTTTTTCCGCTGAACTTTGGCAGATTCTTGATTACAACGGGTGGGTGTCAGGGATTATGTGGAGAAGGCAGGAGGATGGGATTGAGAGAGAAAGATAGATCGGCCATGATTGAATGGCGGAGCAGACTCGATGGGTCGAATGGCCTAATTCTGCTGCTAGCACTTATGAACTTTAGAACGTATGAACTGCCAGAGTGCGCTGGACACAGAGGATCCCAGCAACATCCCGGCTTAGTGTTGAAGAACTCTCTTCACAACCAGATGTTGTTCTAATCGGTCCCTTTCAGTGCAGCAATACACACACATCTGCCTGTCACAGGGCAACGTTTTCCCAAGTATGTCCTATTTATTAAACTGGGTTAAATCCCACCCATCTTACTACCACTGTCTGTCTTCTTAGCCCCCCTTCGGTCATGGCTGACCATGGGTGTCTCCAGGGTGCTATTCCCTATATGGAGGACGCCTGTGCGTGACTTTGTTTATCGTGGGGAGACTGGTGCACAGACAGCCACCCCAAGGTCCTTGACAGATCTGGGTCAGGATCCAGCGGCATGGAGTCCAAGACGACCGGAGACCCTTTTCTGCTGCAGCCTTTATCCGCCTTCCCAGCCGTTGTGACGTTCCACTAAGGTCAGCCATCGTCCTCCGCCTGTTCCGCCGTTGAGGTCTTGGTTGGATTGCTCTTTGTCAGAGACCTCCCCCTCGACCTTACCGCCATGGGTGGCCCTACCAGGAGCATCGCTCCAGACAGCATCGCCCTCAGGATCTCAGGTCCACACAAGCTTCTCCACCACGACAAGGTGACAATCCACGGAGAAGTCTGTCTACGATCTGCTGATTAAATTTAGTTTAGTTTAGGTTAGAGATACAGCTGAGACACAGGCCCTTCGGCCCACCGAGTCCCCGCCGACCACCGCACGGTCTGTCCACAGTCTGCCGCTTTAGTTTGGTTTAGTTTAGAGATACATTGCAGAAACAGGCCCTTTAGCCCACTGAGTCCGCACCAACCAGCGATCCGGGATCTCTGGAGAAGAAGGAATGGTGACGTTTTTTGGGTCATCCGTCTTCAGACTGCCATCAGTTCAGACTTCAGTCGGAAGAAGGCCCCCCGAACCGAAATGTCATCCATCCTTTTTCTCCAGAGATGCTGCCTGACTCGCTGAGTTACTCCAGCACTTTGTGTCCCTTTTTGGAAAACAGTATCTGCAGTTTAAAAGGTACAAGGGTAAGAAAGGTTTGGAGGAACACGGGCCAAATGCAGTTTTTGTGGCCTATATTTGCAATGTACTAAACATTTGATTTACAATCGAATTAAAAAAAAGCCTTCGGTTTGCTAGTTATGAAGTTCTGCTGGTTCTTGGCCAATTGGCATTCAAATGATGTTCAATAAAAAAAACCTCATGCTCTTTGGTTGATTGTGTGTGTCTGTTTTTAGGTTTTCTTTTCTGAAATAATTAGTGCTACCATATGGCATTTCTGGTTTTCTGAGAGATTGACAAAGGCAGGCATTTAATCAATAAATAATATAACCACTCTGCTTATTAACTAAGATCCACTAGTCACCGTTAACTGTCTTTGGCCATAAGAAACATAGAAATATAGAAACATAGAAAGAAGGTGCAGGAGGAGGCCATTCGGCCCTTCGAGCCAGCACCGCCATTCATTGCGACCATGGCTGATCGTCCCCCATCAATAACCCGTGCCTGCCTTCTCCCCATATCCCTTGATTCCACTAGCCCCTAGAGCTCTATCTAACTCTCTCTTAAATCCATCCAGTGGTTTGGCCTCCACTGCCCTCTGTGGCAGGGAATTCCACAAATTCACAACTCTCTTGTCATCCTAACGAACATTACAGAAACCTCACTGAACAATCTTTTCAAGAGAGAGTTAAATATGGCTCTTGGGGCTAAGGGAATCAGGGGATATGGGGAGAAGGCAGGAACGGGGTACTGATTCTGGATGATCAGCCATGATCATATTAAATGGCGGTGCTGGCTCGAAGGGCCGAATGGCCTACTCCTGCACCTATTGTCAATCTTTCTATCTCCATTTATAACATTGAAATTGTTCCAAAGCTTCCTTTGTCATTCACCTTATATATAATCAAAACACCAAATACTGGGCTAACTCAGCGATCGGCGATCGTTTCGCTGAACACTTTTGCTCAGTCCACCTCGGCCTACTTGATCTCCCGGTTGCCAAACATTTTAACTCCCCCTCCCATTCCCACACTGACCTTCCTGCCCTGGGCCTCCTCCATTGTCAGAGTGAGGCCCAATGCAAATTGGAGGAACAGCACCTCGTATTTTGCTTGGGCAGCTTACAGCCCAGCGGCATGAATGTTGATTTCTGTCGCTTCAAGTAAACATTGCATCTCCCCTCTCTGTCCCCCACCCCAGTCATTGTACTAGTTTCGCTGTCGTCCTGTTGGGTTTCGGTGTCTGCATAAAGGGCCTGTCCCACCAGCATGCAACTCTATGCGATCAGCGCGACCTAACGTGGTCGCTTGAGCCGACCGGCGTCGCGGGGCTGGTCCCACTTCGATTGCTGGAGCTGTGCGGAATTGTGAGGAGCTCGGCCCGACACCGCACGGGGCTCCGAAAAACTGACTGTGTTCAAAACTTCCGCGCGGCAACGGCTTGTCGGCTCGCAGTCGCCTCGACGCATTACACACCGCCCCGACATCGTGCCTCCGTGAACCTATCTGTAGGTGCCTCCGTGACCGTCTATGTGTGTGGCTCCATGGCCCCCTGTGTGTGTGTGCCTCTGTGCCCCTCTCTGTGTGCCCCTCTCTGCCCTGGCGAACTTTCCTTAGACTTCGCTCCAAGGTCGCCTCACTTTGCGCCGCGTTGCGCCACTCACCCGACCTCCGCGCGGCCCCTGCTGCCGGTTCAGTTGCGCTTGCCGCATGCAGGTGCATGCTGGTGGGAACGGCCCTGTACAGGGGATCCCCCGACCTCCGCGCGGCCCCCGCTTCTAGTTTGATCGCGCTCATTGCATAGAGTTGCATGCTGGTAGGACAGGCCCTTAACTCGTTCAGTGTCTGCACAACAATGGACCATGATGTACTTGTACACTGTGGATGGCTCGGTTGTAATCATGTGTCATCTTTCTGCTGACAGGTCAGGACTCAACAAGAGCTTTTCACTGTACATCGGTCCTCGATTAGCCCCTGGTCTTTGATTCATCCACTCTGGGCAAGACACTCTACCCGGTCTATTCCATCCATGATTTTGTACACCTCTACAAGTAAAGTAAAGTATCCTTTATTATCATTCAGACTTTCCGGTCTGAACGAAATTTTGTGCCTTGCAGTCATAACATAGAATAAAAATAACAAAACACACAATGAACACAGATTTAACATCCACCACCGTGAGTCTACCAGTCCCCTCCTGACTGCGATGGAAGGCAAAAGTCTTAAAGCCCTTGTCTCTTCCCTCCTTGTTCTCCCTCTGCGTTGAGGCGATCCAGGCTTTTGATGTTGGGCCCCCCGCCGGGTGATGGTATGTCCCGCGGCTGAATCCGAGCGCTGGGAACGGGCCGGTTCAAACTCCGCGGCCCGGGGGCGGACGAAGCTCTTGTTGCGGGAGCTCCGGAGAACAGGTCAACAACCTGGGAGCTGCAAGATCACCCCTCATCCTCCTGAGCTCCAGTGGATACAGAACCTGCCTACTCAACCTCTCCCCATAACTCAGATCCTCTAGTCCTGGCAACATCCATTGTCAGCGCCTTATGACACACACACACACACCATGTCCTCATTTTGTGTTCTCTCTGGCTGACCAGCTGATCAATGACTTGCAGGTACAGAGTGACCCGGAGTTATTTTTTGCTCAGTGTTGCAGGTCAGACACCAACGTTGGGTCGGTTTAGTTTTCAACCAACACGTATCCTGTTGCTTGTTACATTTCCTCCAAGGTAAACTCAAACAAATAAGACAAACTTCAAAAAGCTGGGAACAAGAGAGCTTTATTAAGCATCCCGACTGCGGGTGCTGTCTTTACGGAGTTTGTATGTTCTCCTCATGACCTGCGTGGGTTTTCTCCGAGATCTTCGGTTTCCTCCCACACTCCAAAGTCGTACAGGCTTGTCTGTTAAATTGGCTTGGTAAATGTAAAAATTGTCCCCAGTGGGTGTAGGATAGTGTTAATGTGCGGGGATCGCTGGTCGGCGCGGACCCGGTGGGCTGAAGGGCCTGTTTCCGTGCTGTATCTCTAAACTAGACTTAACTAAACACAAATTGTCTCTTCAGTACAGCATCCATCAAATTCCATGGTCTAATGAAACATAGAAACATAGAAAATAGGTGCAGGAGTAAACCATTCGGCCCTTCGAGCCAGCACTGCCATTCAATATGATCATGGCTGATCATCCAAAATCAGTACCCCATTCCTGCTTTCTCCCCATATCCGTTGATTCTGTTGCCCTAAGAGCTATATCTAACTCTCTCTTCAATACATCCAGTGAATTGGCCTCCACTGCCTTCTGTGGCAGAGAATTCCACAGATTCACAACTCTCTGGGTGAAAAAGTTTTTCCTCATCTCAGTCCTAAATGGCCTTACCCCTTATTCTTAAACTGTGACCCCTGGTACTGGACTCCCCCAACATCGGGAACATTTGTTCCTGCACCTAGTCTGTCCAATCCTTTAAGAATGAGTGAACGACAAAAAGAATAGGAGTGAAAAAGTACTGGGAAACTGCATGGAACTAAATTTTCAGCCAAATCCATGGTGGACTATATCTTTGCATCCTAAAAGTTCATAAGTCCATTAGCTCATAAGCAGCAGCGTTAGGCCATTCATCCCATAGAGTCTAGTCCACCATTCATTCATGGCTGACCTATCTTTCCCTCACTACCTCATTCTTCTGCTTTCGCCCCATAACCCCTGACGACCGTACTAATCAAGAATCTGTCAAACTCCGCCTTAAAAATATCCATTGACTTGGCCTCCACAACCATCTGTGGCAATGAGATCCACAGATTCACCACCCTCTGGCTAACTTACCAGTCAACCGAATCATCCTACCACAACCAGCCAGCAATGGTGATCTATTGTCCACCTCATTGGTGACCCTTGGACTATCCTTGATCGGACTATCCTGCCATCTCCCCAGGCAAATGGATGAAGGAGGGTTGGGGTTGGGGTTGGGGGGGGGGGGATTTGGCATATGGTGGGTAGAGGCCAGAGATGAAAAGAAGGTTGTTAGAACTTATATACAGCCACCCCCCCCCCCCCCCGCTCCACCTGAAGATGAGCCCTGATCCGAATCATCACCTATCCATGTCCTCCAGAGATGCTGCCTGATGCACTGAATAACTCAATTGAATTAGCTCATGTCATAAGTGAAAGGAGGAGAATTAGGCCATTCGGCCCATCAAATCTATTCCGCGATTCAATCATGGCTGATTTATCTCTCCCTTCAAACCCCATTTTCCTGCCTTCTTCCCATAACCCCCATTCTAATCACGAATCTATCTCTCTCTGCTTTACAAATATCCACTGACTTGGCCTCCACAGCCTTCTGTGGCAAAGAATTCCACAGATTCACCACCCTCTGATTAAATAAATTCTTCCTCATCTCCTTCCTTTAATAGGGCCTCTAATCCTAGACTCCCCCACTAGTGGAACCATCCTCTCCACATCCACTCTATCCAAGCCTTTCACGATTCAATACGTTTCAATGAGGTCCTCCCTCGTTCTCCTAAACTCTAGCGATGCTGCCTGATGTACTGAACAGCTATCAATTTGTATATCTTTTTCTCTTTAGGTCCTTTTCTGATTTGTTAGGCCAGATTTTAAAGGCCAGATCTTTCTCCATCAGTTATCAAGTGCAGCATCTGTTTAATAACAGTGATTGAAAACAGATCAAGAAATCTAATTCATGCCAAATTGTCATCCAGAAATATTCTATTCATTGTGAAATCAATCACCACCCTCTCAATCTTTTCCATATTCTCAGCTTCCAACAATGAACACAGACTCGTGCATTTCTGAAATATGCTCAAGTCACTGTGTAGGTTGGAGATGTAATTAATTTGCTTTACAGAACCATTGAAGATTATTTTCAGAATGTACTCGCTTCTGCAGCTATGAGTTAAATGCTTGATGGATTGCTAATGCATTTCTGACTTTGACAATTGAACTTTAATATCAAGTTGACAATGCTCTGGGCAGAGTGCGTGCATATTAATCTAAATTCACTGCTATCATGCGATAAGGTGCAAAGTATTAAATAATCAACTGGATCTAAAACACTGTACAGATTCCGTTTATAGATAATATCCATGCTTGATAATTTCTGTTGTTGGCTTAATAGTTTACGAGAATTATCCCAGGAACGAGTGGGTTAACACATGATGAGCATTTGATGGCACTGGGCCTGTACTCGCTGGAGTTTAGAAGGATGGGGGGGGGGGGGGGTGGGGACCTCGTTGAAACTTACCAAATGGTGAAAGGCCAGGATAGATTTGTAACTGTCACTGTATGTCATGTTGTTACTTGTGGGCAGAGCACCAAGGCAAATTCTTTGTATGTGAATACTTGGCCAATAAACCTACTTACTTACACAGAGTGGATGTGGACAGGATGTTTCCACTAGTAGGAAAGTCTAGGACTAGAGGCCAAAGCCTCAGAATAAAAGGACGTACCTTTAGGAAGGAGATGAGGAGGAATTTCTTTAGTCAGAGGGTGGTGAATCTGTGGAATTCTTTGCCACTTAAGGCTGTGGAGGCCAAGTCAATGGATATTTTGACGGCAGAGACAGATAGATTCTTGATTAGTACGGGTGTCAGAGGTTATGGGGAGGAGGCAAGAGAATGGGGTTGGGATGGAGAGATGGATCAGCCATGATTGAATGGTGGGGTGGGCTTGATGGGCCAAATGGCCTAATTCTGCTCCTACCCCTTCTGAATTGATGAACAATGGATCCCGCATTTGCCTCATCAGCCATTTTCCAGCGCCTCACAAATGACCTGGAAACAAGTAATTTCCAAGTCATAAGTTAATGGAACCTGAGGGATAACCTGACAAGAAGAAAACAAAAAAAAAATTATATTTCACAAATGACTCGCAGAGCTCATTAGTATGTACGGAGCTTAATCTCCTGACCTATTTTTAGAGCAGGCAAGAGTTGGAAATGTGTGAGTCAATTTAGAATTTATTGAGTGTAACTGAGAATTTTCAAAACATTATTTTCCTTAGTAATAGTGTTTGCCTGCGACTGAGCCAAAGATGGTTCACGTTTAAATTACCGGAGTGCTAATATATCTTTTCAAAATGATTCAATGTGTAACAAATGATCTTCAGACACAAAACAGTTTGAAACAGATATGATTGATGATCCATCAGTCCTAATTCAGTATTTATACTGTTGGTGTGTCTGTTGGGAGAAATGTTTCATCCATCAGAGTGTTATTGAATTCAAAGAGCATGTGGCACCTTCATTTTAACAAACTAAGGGGAAAAAGCTAAATGGAAAAAAATTAACAATCAGACGTGATTCTATGATAATGCAATTAGGTCTTATCTCTCCTGAGATATGTGTAATTGGCAAAACAACCACAGCCTGTAGGTCATATATTCATTTCACATTTGAAATAACAATGATGTATCTATAATCTGTTTTTTTGTTTGCGCGCTGCCATCGTTACAATTTAGTTTGGTTTTAGTTTTAGAGGGTGATACAGCGCGCAAGTAGGACCTTCGGCCCACCGAGTCTCCGCTGACCAGAGATCACCCTGCGCACTCGCACTATCCTACACACACTGGGGACAATTCGACAATTATACCACGCCGATTAAACTACAAACCTGCACGTCTTTGAGGGTTGTGGGAGGAAACCGGAGCTCCCGGAGAAAACCCACGTGGGCCGCGGGTAGGACGTACAGACTCCGTACAGGCAGCACCCGCAGTCGGGATCGAACCAGGGTCCCTAGCGTTGTAAGGCAGCTCCTCTACTGTTGCCCCACCATCAATCAAGCCTAATTGATCTGGAGCGAAGGAGGCCGTAAAAAAGGCAACGGGTTTGGTAGTGGAGTCATGTGAAGGTGAGGATGGAGACCAGGTGTGCGCGCGGCAGGCTTTGGAAAAGGATGATCTACATTCATTTGGGCCGCATAGTGGCTTAGGGTGGCACGGTGGCGCAGCGGTAGAGTTGCTGCCTTACAGCGCCAGCGACCCGGGTTTGTTCCCGACCACCGGTGCTGTCTGTGCGGAGTTTGCACCTTCTCCCCGTGACCTGCGTGGGTTTTCTCCGAGATCTTCGGTTTCCTCCCACACTCCAAAGACGTACAGGTTTGTAGGTTAATTGGCTTGGTAAAGGGCCTGTCATACCAGCATGCAACTCCATGCGATGAGCGTGATCAAACTAGAAGCGGGGGCCGCGCGGAGATCGGGTGATCCCCTGTACAGGGCCGTTCTCACCAGCATGCGCCTGCATGCGGCAAGCGCGACCAATCCGGCAGCAGGGGCCGCGCGGAGGTCGGGTGAGTGGCGCAACGCGGCGCAAAGTGAGGCGAACTTGGAGCGAAGTCTAAGGTAAGTTCGCCAGGACAGAGAGGGGCACACAGAGAGGGGCACAGAGGCACACACACACAGAGGGCCACGGGGCCACACACATAGAGGGTCACGGAGGCACCTACAGATAGGTTCACGGAGGCACGATGTCGAGGCGGTGTGTAATGCGTCGAGGCGACTGCGAGCCGACAAGCTGTTGCCGTGCGGAATTTTTGAACATGGTCAGTTTTTCGGAGCCCCGCGCGATGTCGGGACGAACTCCGCACAATTCCGCACGGCTCCGGCGATCGAAGTGGGACCGGCCCTGCGACGCCGGACGGCTCAAGCGACCACGTTAGGTCGCGTTAATCGCATAGAGTTGCATGCTTGTACGGCAGGCCCTTAAGAATGCAAATTGCCCCGGGTGTGCGCAGGATAGTGTTGGTGTGCGGGCATCGTTGGTGGGTGCGGACGGGGTGGGCCGAAGGGCCTGTTTCCAGGCTCTATCTCTAAACTAAAAAAAAGAAGCATCTGCCTTACAGCGCCAGAGACCCGAATTCGATCCAAGAAAGCATCCCCATGCTTCTAGTTCTTTAGGAGACTGAAGAAGTTCATCATGTCTCCAATGACTCTTACAAACCTCTACAGTTGAGCTATAAAAAGCATACTGTTTGGTCTGCCCAAGACCGTAAGGAATTGCAGAGGGCTGCGAATGTGGCCCAGTCAAACACACAGACCAGACCTCCCTCCACTTCACACTGCTTCAGTAAAGCAGCCAATATAATGAAAGACTTGTCCCACCCCAGTCATTCCTCCATCTCCCCTCTCCTGTCGGTCAGAGATACAGAAGATTGAAAGCGCGCACTACCAGACTCTGGAACAGCTGTTTCCCCTCCGTTATCAGTCTTCTGTATGGTCAATCCATAAGCTCGGGTACCGTCCGATTCACCTCTACCCCGTTGCATGTAAATATTCCTTAGAGTATATGATAGAACTGGTGTATGGGGTGATCGCCGGTCGGCACGGGCTCGGTGGGCTGAAGGGCCTGTTTCCGCGCTGTATCTCTAAACTAAAACTCCCAAGCAAATGCCTGACTCAGGCAAAATAAATTCTATCATTTTTGCACGACAGCAACTCAGCTTCGGAGTTCCATTAAAATCTCCTGGGCGTTGGAAGATTCTCAGGTTGCAGCATTCTTCTAACAAGCCGCCCGAGATTCCTGGGGACCAGGTGTGCCTACCGGGACCACAATCGCTGCCTGACTCAGTTTCTCCAAATCAGCTCGAATTCTCTTCTTCAGAGCCACTGAAACGAACTTTGGTGGATGGAGTTTAGTTTTAGAGACACCACGTGGAAACAGGCCCTTCAGGCCTCCCGAATCCACGGCAACCATCGATCACCAGTTTGGTTTCGTTTAGTTTTGAGATACAGCGTGGAAACAGGCCCTTCGGCCCACCGAATCCATGGCAACCATCGATCACCAGCTTGGTTCAGTTTAGAAATACAACTTGAAAGCCCAGGCCCTTCGGCCCACTGATAGGCAGTTCACACCAGTTCTATGTTAGAACCACTTTCTCGTCCTAATCACCAGGGGCAATTTACAAAACCAATTAACCTACAAACCTGCACGTCTTTGGAGTTTGGGAGGAAACCAGAGCACCTGGAGAAAACCCACGCAGTCACAACTCATTGGTTTCAACTGCATAATTACAAGTCTGATGGCTTGCTTCAGACAGACATTACAGCTGCTCACAAAATGGTTGAAAGATTGAAGATTTTAACCAGTTGGCCTCACATAAACACGTAGGTTTAGCTGCAACTAAACACCTATATTTACAATAGATTGTTTTTACAATAGACAATAGGTGCAAGAGTAGGCCATTCAGCCCTTCGAGCCAGCACCGCCATTCAATGTGATCATGGCTGATCATCCCCAATCAGTAGCCCTTTCAGATTCAGATTCAATTTTAATTGTCATTGTCAGTGTACAGTACAGAGACAACGAAAATGCCTTTCCTGCCTTCTCCCCATATCCCCTGACTCCGCTATATTTTCCTATCAACTTCTTTAGCCCTTGTAACACTTGTACTCAGCTGTCTCTTTGTATATGATCTTGTCATTGTTCCTGAATTATTCAATTAATTCCTTCATTGGCCTTTTCTGATGATCTATTTTCATTGCAAACTGGGTTAAAGAAAACCAGTCTGATAGTCCTCCTGATTACATTTTATCTCTGTTTGCTTCGTTATCACCTTCCCCTAGCTAACAATGATCTATTCTTTGATCCTCGTCCCCTTTTAGAAACATAGAAACATCGAAAAGAGGTGCAGGACCAGACCATTCGGTCCTTCGAGCCAGCACCGCCATTCAATATCATCCAAAATCAGTGGCTCGTTCCTGCTTTCTCCCCATATCCCTTGATTCCATATCCCTGTGTCTTCCCTCTTCCCTGACTCTGACAAATCATTTATCCAATATTTTATTTAACATAGGTTGCTGCTGCTTCAACTTGCTCCTGCCCAACCACACCTGGTCCAAAGTCTGAAGAAGGGTCTGGACTCGAAACGTCACCCATTCACGCTCTCTAGCGATGCTGCCTGTCCTGCTGAGTTACTCCAGCCTTTTGTGTATGTCTTCTAAAGAAAAATGTCCATTCCACATCAAGCACATTTTTTTTAACCAAACACAGAATATTTCTCTCTCTCAGCTCCACAATACTTAAGCCACCCAGACTGTGATTTCCCTGATCTGCCTTTTCCCATGCACTTCACTGCCTCTACTTGCTGTGGTGAGGCTCAGTGTCACTCATTAGTCATTCCCCTGGGTGGGAGGCCTTCACGCCACAATCAATCCAATCTATGATCATCAGTTCCCTCAGAACTGCCGTAATCTGCTAACTATCTTATCTCTTATAATGAGGATGTCAGAGGATTCGGCCTGCTTTGATTTCAAGGAAAGTTAATCAGTTCATAAGTTCCAGGAGAAGAATTATCATTCGGCCCATCAAGTCTACTCTGCCATTCAATCACGGCTGATCGATCTTTCCCTCTCGACTCCCTTCTCCTGCCTTCGCCCCATAACCCGATTCACCCAGAGAGTTGTGAATTTGTGGAATTCCCTGCCACAGAGGGCAGTGGAGGCCAAGTCACTGGATGGATTTAAGAGAGAGTTGGATAGAGCTCTAGGGGCTAGTGGAGTCAAGGGATATGGAGAGAAGGCAGGCATGGGTTACTGATTGGGGACGGTCAGCCATGATCGCAATGAATGGCGGTGCTGGTTCGAAGGGCGAAGGGCCGAATGGCCTCCTCCTGCACCTATTTTCTATGTTTCTATGGTCAACTGTTTTGCTGGACTGCAGCATAGTGGCAGCACGGTGGGCGCAGCGGTAGAGTTGCTGCCTCACAGCGCCAATGAACCGGGTTCGATCCTAACGTTAGATGTGGCACTTGTGGCTAAAGGGATCAGGGGGTATGGAGAGAAGGCAGGTACGGGATACTGAGTTGGATGATCAGCCATGATCACATTGAATGGCGGTGCAGGCTCGAAGGGACGAATAGCCTACTCCTGCACCTATTTTTCTATGTTTCTATGTTTCTAACTACGGATGCCGTCCATGCGGAATTTGTACATTCTCCCAATGACCACGTGGGTTTTCTCTGGGAGCTCCGATTTCATCCCACACTCCAAAGACGTACAGGTTTGTGGATTAATTGGCTTTTGTTAATTGTAAATTGTCCCTAGTGTGTAGAATAGAGCTGGTGTACAGGGTGATCGCTGGCCGGCATGTACTCGGTGGGCCGAAGGGCCTGTTTCCACGCTGTATCTGTAAAATCTAAAGACACGGTGCAAAAGCCTTGGATGGCCATAGTTTGCTTGGTGTATTCTTGAAAGAACATGCGCATAGTCCAACTCAAGGAGGGACCAAATAATAACTAATAACAATAATAACTTTATTGTCCAAATTCAGAAGTCCCAGAGCCAACAAGCAACAAACCCACACATTCAGAACGAAAGCAGACAAAAAATACAATATGGACAATATCTGAAAGCAATAAATACTTAAAAAGACCCAATAATTAACTATTGAAAATGCAAAGCATCCCCATACAGCCCAGCGGTCAGAATTGTAAAATCTAATGGCTGCAGGGGTGAAGGATCTCCAGAACCGTCCCGTTCTACAGCGCAGGGAGGGGAGCCCGTTGTTATTCCATGTGGTCCTTTGACCCTGCAGAATTTCATGGAGGGGGTGCCCGGAGTGGTCGAGGATGGCCTGCAACTTGCTCCTCATACGCCTCTCAAGCACATCCACCACAGAGTCCACTCTCCCCCCCCAGCACTGAGCTAGCTCGTTTTACCAGCCTGACCAACTTCTTGCTGTTTTTTGCACTGATGTTGCTGCCCCAGCATATAACAGCGTATTGGGAAATGTGCCTGGCAGGGTGACTGGTGTTTTAGTGGAAGAGCATTTTGAGAACAGTGATCACATAGAAACATAGAAACATGGAAACATAGAAAATAGGTGCAGGAGTAGGCCATTCGGCCCTTCGAGCCTGCACCACCATTCAATATGACCATGGCTGATCATCCAACTCAGTATCCTGTACCTGCCTTCACTCCATACCCCCTGATCCCTTTAGCCACAAGAGTCACATCTAACTCCCACTTAAATATAGCCAATGAAGTGACCTCAACTACCTTCTGTGGCAGAGAATTCCACAGATTCACCACTCATCTCGGTCCTAAAAGACTTTCCTCATTCCTCATCTCGGTCCTAAAAGACTTTCTCCTTATCCTTAAACTGTGACCCCTTGTTCTGGACTTCCCCAACATCGGGAACAATCTTCCTGCATCTAGCCTGTCCAACCCCTTAAGAATTTTTGTAAGTCACTATAAGATCCCCCCTCAATCTTTTAAATTCCAACGAGTACAAGCCAAGATATCCAGTCTTTCCTCATATGAAAGTCCTGACATCCCAGGAATCAGTCTGAATGAACCTTCTCTGTACTCCCTCTATGGCAAGAATGTCTTTCCTCAGATTAGGAGACCAAAACTGTACGCAATACTCCAGGTGTGGCCTCACCAATGCCTTGTACAAGATCACAACTCAAGTTATAAGATAGTAGGATTGGTCTGGATCTAGAGGAGATAGTACCGTATTGGGGTCAGGCAGATTACAACATCCTCGGGCAGGAGCGAGGGAGAATAAATTGGGTGTCGCTGTTATTGGATAAATCCATATCAGACATGTGAGAGATAGACACAAAATGCAGGAGTAACTCAGCGGGACAGGCAGCTTCTCTGGAGAAAAGGAATGGCTGACACTTCAGACCGAGAGTCAGGGGAAGAGGGAAACTAGAGGCATGAAACGGTTCAGAACAAATCAGAACCGGCACAAATGACCCAGGAAAGGTGGAGCCCACAATGGTCCATTGTTGGCTGTGGAAGAAGTGGTAACAAAGGGATATATGAATGCGAGCGGTGGAACTAGCAGGTCGACGTGGGAGGGAGAGGGACACAAAGATATGGAAGGTTAAGGTGTGAAAAAGTGACATCAATGGGGCCGAAGCTCAAGGGCAATGTAGCAGATCATTGTTAGCCAGGGGAAGGTGACAACAAAGCGTACAGAGATAGAATTAAATGGAGGGGAGTTGGAGAACTAGGGTGGGGGAGGGATGGAGAGAGAGGGAATGCAAGGGTACTTACAATTAGAGAAATCAACATTCATACCGCTGAGTTGTAAGCTGCCCAAGCCAAATATGGGGTGCCGTTCCTCCAATTTGGAATGAAATACTTTATTGTCACAGTGAGATTCGTCACTTACAGACACGATGTACTGTAGACAATAGCAGCCACGTGCAGCGCTGACATCAGAGGGCGGCGCTGACATCTCTCTGCCTCAGAGGGCGGTGGAGGCAGGTTCTCTGGATGCTTTCAAGAGAGAGCTAGATAGGGCTCTTAAAGATATCGGAGTCAAGGGAAAATGGGGAGAAGGCAGGAACGGGGTACTGATTGGGGATGATCATCCATGATCACATTGAATGGCGGTGCTGGATCGAGGGGCCGAATGGCCTACTCCTGCACCTATTGGCTATTGTCTATTGTCCAGTGACATGGTTACAAAGCATGCCGGCTCCTCCATCGTTCCCCTCCCTCACGCCGGTCCCCCTCACGCTGGCTCCTCCATTGTTCTTCCTCACGGCGCCCCATCCCCCCCCCCCCCCCCCCCCCGTCGACCACGGCTCGGCCCGCGAACGACCTCACCCTGACAGTGGGGAAGGCCCAGGACAGACATGTATGTGGGAGTCGATGAAAGACCGGCTGGACAGAGTTCAGGGCCGGCATGTTCCAGTAAGGAGGAGGGATAAAGATGACAAAGTAAAGGGGACATGAGATGACCAGAGAGGTCCAATCTTGAGAGGTTGTTATTGGCCTGAAAATCCAATGGCTCAATGGATCAATATCAATTGATCAATGACTGGAACAATATATATGTGATGTACACTGATGTGTTTACCTCTAATAAATTAAAAAAAAATTCAATTAATCAATCACAATGGATTATAGAAGTCCTTATTTATTCTATAGATCATGCAGCTCACTGTTCTCAGTACACATCCTTGCATTACCTAAATTGGGAGAAACCTAGGCCAGCATTTAATACCCAGGTTTAAGTAGGCATCTCAATCTCACCATTTAATCAGCCAGCACCTCTGACAGTTTTACAGTGTCAGCCTCGAAGATACTGAAGGATAAGTTAAAGATATGAATTATTATCGGAGGCCTGGACCTCCTCAGCGCAGAGGGAGAATAAGGAGGGAAGAAGACAGAGACTCTAAGACTTTTGCCTTCCACCACAGTGAGGAGGTGTTTGGTGAACTCACTGTGGTGGATGTTCATTTTTGTGTTTATTGTGTGGTTTTGTCATTTTTATATATGTATGACTGCAGTCACGAAATTTTGTTCAGACCGAAAGGTCTGAATGACAATAGAGGCTATTCATTCATTCATTCATTTTGTGTAGGAAGAAACTGCACATGCTGGTTTACACCAAAGATAGAAATAAAATGCTGGAATAACAGCGGGACAGGCAGCATCTCTGGAGAGAAGGTATGGGTGACATTTCGGGCCGAGACCCTTCTTCAGACTGAGAGTCGGGGGAGCCATTTTAGTAAACTCATAGAGAAATACAAATTATGTCTCTGTGTCTTCCCACACGCAGACATGCAGAGTGAGACGTTCTGTAAATCACTCTTTAAATGTTGTTGTTACATACACACTGAGGTTTGTCACATACATACTACATACAAATCCTTGAAGGGTTCACATACAAAATTTAATGAACAAACTCAGTGCACAATTTGCAATCTTTACAATTTAGACTGTTGGGATAAAATGTGGAAGCCGACCATTCAGCCCACCAGATCCACGTAGACCAGCGACCACCCCGCACACTAACACTACCCTACACACTAGCGACTATTTACAATTTTACTGAAGCCAATGAACCTACAATGAACCTGTGGGAAGAATCCGGAGCACCCGGAGAAAACCCACGCAGGTCACGGACTGGACTTTATCTTGCACTAAACGTTATTCACTTTATCCAATATCTGTACATTTGGATGGCTCGATTATAATGATGTATAGTCTTTCCACTGACTGGATAGCTCTCAACTAAAAAGCTGTACTGTACCTAAGCTAAATTAAAGATTGTTAAGGGCTTGGACACACTAGAGGCAGGAAACATGTTCCCGATGTTGGGGGAGTCCATAACCAGGGGCCGCAGTTTAAGAATAAGGGGTAAGCCATTTAGAACAGAGACGAGGAAACACTTTTTCTCACAGAGAGTGGTGAGTCTGTGGAATTCTCTGCCTCAGAGGGCGGTGGAGGCAGGTTCTCTGGATGCTTTCAAGAGAGAGATAGATAGGGCTCTTAAAGATAGCGGAGTCAGGGGATATGGGGAGAAGGCAGGAACGGGGTACTGATTGTGGATGATCAGCCATGATCACATTGAATGGCGGTGCTGGTTCAAAGGGCCAAATGGCCTACTCCTGCACCTATTGTCTATTGTCTATAAACTAAACTAAATTAAACTAAATGTATCTAAACGAAACTAAACTAAAACATTAGGGACATTAATTTCATGGACAATCCACAAGGTTCCTGGTCATTTTTATTGATATCATTTCAGGAAGTATATCTTGGCAAAGATATGGATTTGTAAATCATTCGTCTTTCATCTACAATGCTTCTGGGTATTTAGTTGAGTTCTACAGACTCCAAACCACAAGGTAAATGATCTCTTGCTCGACATTTCCCACTTTTATTGGCTTTGGCTCGACTGCTCTTGACTCAAAGTGTTTTGGGTCACGGTTCAGAAATAAGCGTAAAATCGAATTGGTACCGCAGGGCCGCATTGTTTGAAGTGTCAGGTACCGGATTTGGGATAAATTTATTAAACTGAGTTTCCATATGGCCTTGCAGTTGGAAGTAAGAGATCATAAGTCATGAGGTCATAAGTGATGGGAATCGATTTGCGTCATTCGGCCCATCAAGTCTACTCCGTCATTCGGTCATGGCTGATCTAGCTCTCCTTCCCAACCCCATTCTCCCGCCTTCTCCCCATAATCTCTGACACCTGTACTAATGAAGAATCTATCTACTTCTGCCTTAAAAATGTCCACTCATGGAGCTCTTTGGTAAGTGCAGGGGCCATATGGGCAAACATTATCCTTTAAGTAACAACAGCATTAGAGTTGCTGCCTTACAGCGCCAGAGACCCCGTTTCGAACCTGACTTTGGTTGCTGCCCGTATGGAGTTTGTATGTTCTCGCCGTGACCTGCGTGGGTTTTCTCCGGGCGCTCCGGTTTCCTCCCACACCCATAGATCTTGTCATAGAGCGGGTACAGAGAAGATTCACCAGACTGATTCCTGGGATGTCAGGACTTTCCTATGAGGAAAGACTGGATAGACTTGGCTTGTACTCGCTGGAATTTAGAAGATTGAGGGGGGATCTTATGGAAACTTACAAAATTCTTAAGGGGTTGGACAAGCTAGATGCTGGAAGATTGTTCCCGATGTTGGGGGAGTCCAGAACAAGGGGTCACGGTCTAAGGATAAGGGGGAATTACTTTAGGACCGAGGTGAGGAAAACATTCTTTACACAGAGAGTGGTGAGTCTCTGGAATTCTCTGCCACAGAAGGTAGTTGAGGCCAGTTCATTGGCTATATTTAAGAAGGCGTTAGATGTGGCACTTGTGGCTAAAGGGATCAGGGGGCATGGAGAGAAGGCAGGTACGGGATATTGAGTTGGCTGATCAGCCATGATCACATTGAATGGCGGTGCAGGCTCGAAGGGCCGAATGGCCTACTCCTGCACCTATTTTTCTATGTTTCTATGTTTCACACTCCAGAGACATGCAGGTTTGTAGGCAAATTGACTTGGTAAAATAGTAAATTGTCCATTGAGTTGGTTGGAGTGCGGGGCTGGTCAGCAAGGACTCAAGTGGGCCAAAGGGCCTGTTTCCATGCTGTATCCGTGCAAACAAAAAGGCACAACAGAGGATATACTTCCTACGGCAGCTGAGGAAGCACAATCTGCCACAGGCAATGATGGTCCAATTCTACACGGCCATCGTAGAGTCTGTCCTCACCTTCTCCATCACGGGCTGGTTGGCTCAGCCACCAAGCACGACACCTGGAGGCTGCAGCGAATCGTCCGATCAGCTGAGAAGATTATTGGCTGCAACCTTCCCTCCATTGATGAACTGTACACTGCAAGGGCCAGGAAGCGAGCGGGCAAGATCATCTCTGACCCCTCTCACCCTGGCCACAAACTCTTTGAATCACTTCCCTCTGGAAGGCGACTCCGGATTGTCAAAGCTGCCACAGCCAGACATAAAAACAGCTTTTATCCACGAGTAGTTGCTCTACTCAACAGCCAAAAATCTGTAGCCTCCCTTTGATCTGGTATTTTGTTGGTTCACAAGCTTGATCAATCGTGTTTTATCATTAATGTTTTATTATCATTAATGTTTAGTGTTTTCAGAGTCATTCGTAACTGTAACTGTATGTCATGTTGTTACTTGTGGGCGGAGCACCAAGGCAAATTCCTTGTATGTGAATACTGGGGCAATAAACTTACTTACTTACTTACTTATCTCCAAACTATACCAAATTAAAAGTAACAAAAAGGAAATGCCTGGATAGAATGGATGTGGAGAGGATGTTTCCAATCGTGGAAGAATCTAGGAGCAGAGAGCCCAGGCTCAGAATAAAAGGACGTACCTTTAGAAAGGGGATGCTGAAGAATTTCTTTAGTCAAAGGGTGGTGAATCTGTGGAATTCATTGCCACAGAAGGCCGTGGAAGCCAAGTCAATGGATATTTTGAAGGCGGAGATTGATAGATTCTTGATCAATGTGGTTGTCGAGGGTTATGGGGAGAAGGCAGGATAATGGGGTTGAGAAGGAAAGATGATTGAATGGCGGAGTAGACTTGATGGGCCGAATGGCCGAATTCTGCTCCTGTAAATTATGAACTTATGAATATTGATTTTTGAATATTGAACCTAATCAGACACATATAGGTTGCCCCACTCGTTCTATTTCACTTGAAAAGAGCCAGCACTACCATTCAATACGATCATCGCAGTTCATCTACAATCAGTACCCCGTTCCTGCTTTCTCCCTATATCCCTTGATTCCCTTTAGCCCTGAGAGCTATATCTAACTCCCTTTTGAAAACATCCAGTGAATTGGCCTGCACTGCCTTCTGTGGCAGAGAATTCCACAGATTCACAACTCTCTGGGTGAAAATGTTTTTTTCTCGTCTCAGTCCTAAATGGCCCACCCATTATTCGTAAACTGTAACCCCTGGTTCTGGACTCCCCCAACATGCGGAACATTTTTCCTGCATCTAGCCTGTCCAATCCCTTAAGAATTTTATATGTTTCTATAAGATCCCCTCTCATCCTAAATTCCAGTCGATCCATTATTTCATCATATGTCAGTCCCGCCATCCAGGGAATTAACCTGGAGAACCTACGCTGCACTCTCTCAATAGCAATAATGTCCCAAATTAGGAGACCAAAACTGCACACAATAATCCTGGTGTGATCTCACCAGGGCCTGAACAACTGCAGTAGGACCTCCTTGCTCCTAAGCTCAAATCCTCTCCTAATGAAGGCCAAACATGGCGTTAGTTTTCTTCACTGCCTGCTGTACCTTCATGCTTACCTGCAAGCTTTTATGGAAATGTCAAAATAGAGTATTTCTTTAATTCTTCCATAACAATAAATAATGCACGCTACTATCCAATAGAGGCGATATATATTAACATCATAGTCATAGAATCATACAGCGTGGAAACTGACCCTTCAGCCCTACTTGCCCACACCGGCCAACATGTCCCAGCTATATTCGACAGTGTGAGACAGGGGAGTGGAGATGTTGAGGCGGTTGATGTCCCATCAGCAGTTTAAAGTAAAAAGGTCTAGAGCCGGTAGATGGCCATGAGGGGGGGTCCAAGAGGAGGGGGTCCGTTGGAGACGGGAGAAGGGGTCATCATTGGGGGGCTTCCCATGGAAAAACGGTTTGAGGCGGGGGCAACGCAACAAGAGCTCCACTTCGTGGCGGGCGCGGAACTCGTTGAGGTGGGGACAGAGGGGAACAAAGGTGAGGTCTCTGCTGAGGACAGACTGTTTGGTATCAGAGAGGGGGAGGTCAGGGGGGATGGTGACCACACGGCAGGGATGGGGGTTGGGGCCAGAGGAAGGCAGGTGAGTGGACTGAGGCCGAGGCAATGTCTGGTGGGGGGGGGGGGGGGTGGTGGGTGGTCAGGGAGGAAGGGGGTATGAGGCCTATAGTGTGGGTGGGTCATTTGGCTTGCGGGGGAAGGGGGAGTCCCAATGGAACAGCCAGTGAGGTTTCCGGTGTTAGGGGACTAGCACTAGGACCCAGCGCAGTCAAACCCCGTGGTGTTAGAGTCTGTTGGGTGTTAGTCTGTTAGGTGGTGTTAGGTTCACCTGCACCTCCTCCAACCTCATCTATTGCATCCGCTGCTCTAGATGTCAGCTGATCTACATCGGTGAGACCAAGCGTAGGCTTGGCGATCGTTTCGCCGAACACCTCCGCTCAGTCCGCATTAACGAACCTGATCTCACGGTGGCTCAGCACTTCAACTCCCCCTCCCATTCCGAATGCAACCTTTCTGCCCTGGGCCTCCTACATGGCTAGAGTGAGGACCACCGTAAATTGGATGAGCAGCACCTCATATCTCACTTGGGCAGTTTGCACCCCAGCGGTATGAACATTGACTTCTCTAATTTCAGGTAGACCCTACTTTCTCCTCCCCTTCTCAGCTCTCCCTCAGACCACTGTCTCCGCCTCTTCCTTTCTTCTTCCCGCACCCCCCCACCCCCCAACCCTACATCAGTCTGAAGAAGACTTTCGACCCGAAACGTTGCCTATTTCCTTCGCTCCATAGATGCTGCCTCACCCGCTGAGTTTCTCCGGCATTTTTGTCCAGTTTCTCCAGCATTTTTGTCTACCTTCGATTTTCCAGCATCTGCAGTTCCTTCTTTAGCATAATTATCATTATTTGTTTGGTGGGGGGAGAGGGGTGGGGTACCATTGTGTTTTTTGTTTATTAAGTTTTAGGATGCAGCGTGGAAATAGGGTCTTTGGCCCACTGAGTCCACGCCGACCAACGATCGCCTGTTCACACGAGTTCTACAGTATCACACTTTTGCATCTTATATCTCACCCAAGCAAACTCCACACAGACAGCACACGTAGTCGGAATCGACCCTGGGTGTCTGGCGCCATAAGGCAGCCGCTTAAGTTGTCAAACCGGAAAGCGTACAGAGAAGATTTAGGAGGATGTGACGGGGGTGGAAGATTGCAACCTTCACTGTTTCGACTAATGCAATCAACTCGACGTGCACAAACGGAAGATCAAATAGACCAAGTTGCCCAACAACTGTAGGCTGTGCACGCCACATGAAAGAAGGATATGAGGATGTTGCTAGGGCTCGATGGTCTGAGCGATAGGAGGAGGTTGTGTAACCATATAACCATATAAACCATATAACAATTACAGCACGGAAACAGGCCTTCTCGGCCCTTCCAGTCCGTGCCGACCATTTATTTTCCCCTAGTGCCATCTACCTGCACTCAGACCATACCCCTCCATTCCCTTCCCGTCCATATACCTATCCACTTTACTTTTAAATGTGCGAATGCTGTTCGTGGATTTCAGTTCAGCATTCAACACCATTATCCCACAGCACCTGATAAGCAAACTGGTTCCATTGGGCCTCGGCACCCCCATGTGTAACTGGCTACTGGACTTCCTCACTGACAGACCTCAGTTTGTGAGGGTTGGAAATAACACCTCCAACACCATCGCTCTGAGCACCGGCTCCCCTCAGGGCTGTGTCGTGAGTCCACTGCTGTTCACCCTGATGACTCACGACTGTTGTGCCAGGTTTAGTACAAACCACATCATGAAGTACGCAGATGACACAACAGTGGTGGGCCTCATCAGGGACGACAATGAGCTGGCTTACAGGGAGGAGGTGAAACAACTGGTGGACTGGTGCAATACGAACAACCTGATCCTGAATGTCGAGAAAACAAAGGAGATTATCGTCGACTTCAGGAAAACCCGGCACAGTCCCACACCACTTCACATCAATGACAGCGATGTGGAGGTGGTCAGTAGCACAAAGTTCCTGGGGGTGCAGATCACTAACAGTCTGACCTGGTCGAATAACATCTCATCAACTGTTAAGAGAGCGCAGCAGCGGTTGCACTTTCTGCGCCGGATGAGAAGAGCTCATCTCCCCCATCCCATCCTCACTACTTTCTACAGGGGCACCATAGAGAGTATTCTGACCAGCTGTATCTCTGTCTGGTTTGGGGACTGTAGAGCCTCCGACTGGAAGTCTGTGCAGAGAGTGGTGAGGACAGCGGAGAAAATCATCGGGACCTCTCTCCCCTCAATCGGGGATATTGCGACCAAACGCTGTGTGTCTAAGGCCAGCAGTATTATAAAAGACCCCACACATCTCCATCACGGACTGTTCACTCTGCTGCCCTCGGGAAAAAGATACCGCAGCATAAGGAGCAGAACATCAAGGTTCTGCAACAGCTTCTTCCCACGAGCCATCAGACTCCTGAATGCCATGTAATGGGCTGCCACTATTGTCTATTTATCCTTTTCACCCATGCCTATCCTTCGGTTAATTTATTGTGTTGCACAGGGAGCCAAATGCAACGTAATTTCGTTTGGAACTGCATGTATCAATGTATTTCTAAATGACAATAAAGTTTGTTTGACTTGACTTGACTTGAAATGTTAAAATCGATCCTGCCTCCACCACCTCTGCTGGAAGATCATTCCACACAGCCACCACTCTCTGAGTAAAGAAGTTCCCCCTCACGTTGCCCCTAAACCTTTGTCCCTTAATTCTCATGTTTGAATCTTCCCTACCCTCAGTGGGAAAAGCTTATCCCCGTCAACTCTGTCTATCCCTTTCAGTAGGCTGGGACTGCAAGAGGATGAGGGGTGATCTTGTAGAGGTGTATAAAATCATGAGAGGAATAGATCAGGTAGACGCACAGAGTCTCTTGCCCAGAGTAGGTGAATCGAGGACCATAGGATTGAGGTGAAGGGGTTGGATAGGACAGGTTTGGAGGGATGTGGACCATATGCAGGCAGGTGGGACTAGTGTAGCTGGGACATGTTGGGAAGTTGGGCCGACCGGGCCTGTTAATACACTAAATCACTCAATGACTGTGCCGCTGCGACACTGTATCTTTTACGGTTCATGCATTTTACATTTTTGCAGTGTTTCCTCACTTACACAGTTCCGGCACAATCCCGCCATGATTTATGTGTTGTGCTGAGAGAAAATATTGTGAGCAGGGTAGGAATAGGATTTCCTAAGCAGCTGCACATCCTGTTCATAGAAAAGTTTCAAATTAGTCATTTTCATTGTACCGAGATGAAGTTTGGAGCCTGTTAGTATGCACCCTGCATGCAGCCAGAGTTTAGACAGCAAGCATTGCAGCAACATTGCAAATCAAACAAATGGGAACAGTTCAAAAGTATTAAGTAATGGCAATAAGTAATAATAGCAACAATTCAAAAGTAATAAGTAATGGTATAATAAATTCTGAAAAAGGATTCCAACCCGAAACGTCACATATTCCTTGTCACCAGAGGTGCTGTCTGACCCACTGAGTTACTCTTTAGTCTGAGGGTGGTGAATCTGCAGGATTCTTTGCCACAGACGGCTGTGGACGTTAAGTCAGTGGATAGTTTTAAGGCAGAGATAGATAGATTCAATAGACAATAGACAATAGACAATAGACAATAGGCAATAGACAATAGATGCAGGAGTAGGCCATTTGGCCCTTTGAGCCAGCAGCGCCATTCAATGTGATCATGGCTGATCATCCCCAATCAGTACCCCGTTCCTGCCTTCTCCCCATATTCCCTGACTCCGCTATTTTTAAGAGCCCTCACTTGAAAGCACCCAGAGAACCTGCCTCCACCGCCCTCTGAGGCAGAGAATTCCACAGACTCACCACTCTCTGTGAGAAAAAGTGTTTCCTCGTCTCCGTTCTAAATGGCTTACTCCTTATTCTTAAACTGTGGCCCCTGGTTCTGGACTCCCCCAACATCGGGAACATGTTTCCTGCCTCTAGCGTGTCCAAGCCCTTAACAATCTTGAATAGTACGGTTGTCAGGGGTTTACGGGGAGAAGGCATGCGAATGGGGTTAGGAGGGAGAGATAGATCAGGCATGATTGAATGACGGAGTAGACTTGATGGGCCGAATGGCCTAATTCCACTCCTATCACTTATGAACTAATGAACTTACTCTGGCATTTTGAGCCAAAAAACAAAATTAATATCACCGAAGGGCATTTTCAAAACTATTTTCAATGATTTTTTAAAAAACATTTATACCAAGCTAATTAGCATACATACCTGTATGCCTTTGGAGTGTGGGAGGAAACCAAAGATCTCGGAGAAAACCCACATCGGGTCACGGGGAGAACGTACAAACTCCGTACAATACGGCACCCGTAGTTAGGATCGAACCCTGATCTCTGGCGCTGCAAGGCAGCAACATTATGGCTTGCTCCACCGTACTGCCCTGACTATACTTCCAGCGTACACTCTTCCTTAAAACTGGTGAAGCTACTTATATACATAAGAAGGAACTGCAGGTGCTGGTTTAAACCAAAGATAGACACAAAAAGCTGGAGTAACTCAGATGGACAGGCAGCATCTCTGGAGAGAAGGAATGGGTGACGTTTCGGGTTGAGACCCTTCTTCAGAAGTACCTGACCCGCTGAGTTATTTGTGTCCTTTTGTGCAAACCAGCATCTGCAGTCCCTTGTCCTACATATCCCAACTCCAGTTTTCCACTACTATAAGTTAAATCCTGGCTGATCTATCTCTCTCTCCTAACCCCATTCTCCTGCCTTCTCCCCGTAACCCCTGACACCCGTGCTAATCAAGAATCTATCTATCTCCGCCTTAAACATATCCATTGACTTGGCCTCCACAGCCGTCTGAGGCAATTGAATCCCACACACTCACCGCCCTCTGACTAAAGAAATTCCTCCTCATCTCCTTCCGAAATAAATTCTGAGGTTGCGACCTCTGGTCCGTGACTCTCCCACGGGTGTGAACATCCTCTCCGTATGCACTGACCGCATCCAGGCCTTTCACTATTCCGTACGTTTCAGTGAGGTCCCCCCTCACTCATCCTCCTAAACTCCAGCGAGTAGAGGCGCAGTTGCTGTCGAACACCAGCAGATGCAATCCAAATTTTAATTCCAATACTTTCTTAAACGGAACGACTATTTGCTTTCCCTGTTTTATTTTCCGTTCGCTGTTCTCTTTATGTCACGAGGACAGAACCTGCTGCAAGGTGCATTGAAAGTAACAATTTTTTTTTTGTTGGTCGTTGCTGGCGTTTTGACTCTTCGTGTTCATTCAGTCGTGGACATTATTTTTCTTGACACATTCGCCCCTGCTACCTCCACGTTTTTTGCTTCTAATCTTCAAATGCATTAGTTATAAATGCTGCCACAGCTGAGAAGCTGGCAACAGTGAATGGTCCATCAGCCAGCGAGCCAGCTGCAATGTATACACAAGGTTCACTTATCTGTGATTGTGATTTCCTCTGATGTCTCTTCATCAGAACCGCAACCTCAGGTGGTCAATCACTTCCCGCTCATTACTTGTCGAAACATCACAAGCAGTAACTTATTCAAGGCTGTGGGAACCGTGAATGATATCTGGCCGCTCGATGGCTTCTGGGCCGCTCTGTAATCCCACTTTAGATTTGTTCGGAGAAACAGCAAGGAAACAGGCCCTTCGGCCCACCAGGTCCGCGCCGACCAGCATGCATTGTAAATTTTACATTTACAACAAACCAATTAACCAACAAACCCGTACGCGCTAGATGCAGGAAAAATGTTCCCCATGTTGGGCGAGTCCAGAACCAGGGGCCACAGTCTTAGAATAAAGGGGAGGTCATTTAAGACTGAGGTGAGAACAAACTTTTTCACCCAGAGAGTTGTGAATTTGTGGAATTCCCTGCCACAGAGGGCAGTGGAGGCCAAATCACTGGATGGATTTAAGAGAGAGTTAGATAGAGCTCTAGGGACTAGTGGAGTCAAGGGATATGGGGAGAAGGCAGGCACGGGTTATTGATAGGGGATGATCAGCCATGATCACAATGAATGGCGGTGCTTGCTCGAAGGGCCGAATGGCCTCCTCCTGAACATATTTTCTATGTTTCTATGTCTTTGGAGTGTGGGAGGAAACCGAAGATCTCAGAGAAAACCCACGCGGGTCACGGGGGGAGAATGTACAAACTCCGTACAGACAGAGCCTGTGGTCGGGGTCGAACCTGGGTCTCTGGTGCTGGATTGACTCACTGGGTCAGGCAGCGTCTCTGGAGAACATTGATAGGTGACTGTTCCCCTGCACCTCTTCCAACCTCATCTACTGCATCCGTTGCTCCAGATGCCAGCTGATCTATATCGGTGAGACCAAGCGGAGGCTGGGCGATCATTTCGCCGAACACCTCCGCTCGGTCCGCAATAACCAACCCGACCTCCCCGGCGGCTCAGCACTTCAACTCCCCCTCTCATTCCATATCCGACCTCTCGGTCCTGGGCCTCTTCCACGGCCAGAGTGAGCAACACTGCAAGTTGGAGGAACAGCACCTCATATTCCGCTTGGGGAGTCTGCATCCTCTGGGCTTGAACATTGAATTTTCTCAATTCTGTTAATCCTCGCTGTCTCCTCTCCCTCAGCCCTCGGGCTCCTCCTCCTTTTTCCTTTCTTTTCCCCGCCCCCCCCCCCACCTCCCATCAGTCTGAAGAAGGGTTTCAGCCCGAAACGGTGCCCATCTCCTCCGCTCCTTAGATGCTGCTGCACCCGCCGAGTTTCTCCAGCCTTTTGTGCACCATAGATAGGTGACGATTCGGCAGCTCTCCAAAACATAGATAGGTGGCATTTCGGGTCGGCATCCTTCTTCAGTGTCTTTAAAGTCTAAAGAAGAGTCCTGACCTGAAACGTCACCTATTCATCTTTTCCAAGGATGCTGCCAGACCCGTTGTTGGTAGTTTGTAGATTGCAATTTGCATCTACAGTTCCACGCTTCTGTAGACTTGCTTGCATGTGCTTTTCAATCAAGCTGGAAAGGGCGGCACGGTGGCGCAGTGGTTAATTTGTTGCCTTGCAGCGCTTGCAGCTCCGGAGACTCGGGTGCTGTCTGTACGGAGTTTGTACGTTCTCCCTGTGCATTTTCTCCGAGATCTTCGGTTTTCTCCCACACTCCAAAGACGTACAGGCATGTAGGTTTATTGGCTTGGTATTAGTGTAAATTGGGATACTGTAGAACTCGCGTGAGCGGGCGATCGCTGGTCGGCGTGGACTCTGTGGGCCTATTTCCACTCTGTATACTAATACTAAAACTAAATAAACAAAAATGTCACCCTACTCCTCTCCCCCCCCCCCACCACCAAACAAATATGCTAATTGCCTTTGTAAAATTCTGCCACGTTCCTCCAAATAAGGGCTTGCCTGGCCTGGCCTCATCATAATAGCGGCAGGTTGGCGCAGCGGTAGAGTCGCTGCCTTACAGCGCTTGCAGCGTCGGAGACCCAGGTTCGATTCTGACTACGGGTGCTGTCAGCACGGAGCTTGCACGTTCTCCCTGTGACTGCGTGTGTTTTCTCCGAGATCTTCGGTTTTCTCCCGCACTCCAAAGGCGTACAGGCTTGGAGGTTTAATTGGCTTGGTATAAGTGTAACTGTCCCTACTGTGTATGACGGTGTTAATGTTCGGGGATCGCTGCGGACTCAATGGGCCGAAGGGCCTGTTTCCACGCTGTGACTCTAAACTAAACTAAACTCTAGACAAATTATTGCAAGGGTGAATTATTTTGTGGGCAGGCTCCTGGGCCCATTCTAATCCAACAATTCCTGCACTAAATCACACTGGGATTAAGTTATCATTCTACTGTGTCAAAGTGAAAGGGTTTTAGAGTAAATATCCTGTCATCTATTGACATTTGTAACCAGAAGAACTGGGGACCAAATGTTTCAGTGACTCACTTGCTCGTGCCAAATATTCCGATTCCTGTTTCTATCGCGTTATGCCTTCACAGAATTCTTCAATTTGGAAACAAGGAACTGCAGGTGCTGGTTTACCAAAAGAAGACACAAAGTGCTGGAGTAACTCAGTGGGTCAGGCAGCACCTCTGGAGAACATGGATAGGTGACGTTTCGGGCCGGGACCACTCATTCTTCGGCCTAAAGAATGGTCCCAATCCAAAACGTCAGCTGTGGGACAGTGTCAATGTGCGGGGGTCGCTGGTCAGTGCGGACTCGGTGGGCCGAAGGGCCTGTTTCTGCGTTGTACCTCTCAACCAAACTAAACTGCAGTAGGCAAGCCCTATGTATTACAGCCTTCAAGTACTCCAGATGTGAATGGTGCAACAAGGAACTGCAGATGCTGCAATCTGGAACAAAACACAAAGTGCTGGAGGAACTCAGTGGGTCAAGCAGCATCTGTAGAGGGATTGGATTGATGACACTTCAGATTGGGATTAGTCTGAAGAGGGGTCCTGAGCCTCAGTGTTGTCTGCAGATGCTGCCTGACCCACTGAGTTCCTCCGGAACTTTGTGTTTTGCTCAACTTATGAATACTTTGGGGACTGATTCACGGGATCCATGCATTATAATATCTAGCAAGGTAGATTAATGTCGGCTAGAATACCTGGCATATCGGACCATTTGTACAATTTACCCTACATCACTTGTGTGTGTGTAGAAATATATGTGTGTGTGAGGGGATCTTATAGAAACATGTAAAATTATAAAAGGACTGGACAAGCTCGATACAGGAAACATGTTCCCAATGTTGGGCGAGTCCAGAACCAGGGGGCACAGTCTTAGAATAAAGGGGAGGCCATTTAAAACTGAGATGAGAAAAAACTTTTTCACCCAGAGAGTTGTGAATTTGTGGAATTCTCTGCCACAGAAGGCAGTGGAGGCCAAGTCACTGGATGAATTTAAAAGAGAGTTAGATAGAGCTCTGTGGGGCTAAAGAAATCAAGGGATATGGGGAGAAGGCAGGCACGGGTTACTGATTGTGGATGATCAGCCATGCTCACAATGAATGGCGGTGCTGGCTTAGAGGGCGGAACCTGCGCCTATTTTCTATTTTCTATGTTTCTATATGTGTATATACTCACCCACATATACTGTATATATATATATATATATATATATATATATATATGTGTGTGTATGTGTGGGCGTGTGTATATGTATGTATGTATGTATGTATGTATGTATGTATGTATGTATGTATGTATGTATGTATGTATGTACGTATATATATATATTTATGCATTTGTGTGTGTGCGCGTGTGTGTTTGTATGATTATATATATGTGTGATATAATATTATTGTGTATATTATATACATATATGATATACAGATATGAAGAAAATATATGCATACGCACACACACACACACACACACACACACACACACACGCACACGTACACACACACACACCCACACACACACACTCACAAACACACACACACACACACACACACACATCCACACACACACACACACACCAACACACACACGCACACATATATATTTCTATATATGCCTGAAGAAAGGTCTCGACCCGAAACATCTCTCCAGCTTTTTGTGTCTATCTTATGTATTTCTATAACATTGGCACCTTTCACTACATAGTGACAATGCAGAATCTTAAACGCATGTGCTGTGAAGTATTCAGAATGGCCCGCGTGTCCTTTGTTACACAGGGTGAATCAACTGGCTTCCTGCACCTGGCTGCGTTCACACTTGCATTGTGCATCACATACACACACCTGCAAACCTTCACAGATAATGTTGCAAAAGAACAACTCGGTGAAGTGGAGGCCTCAGCTAATGAACGAGCAGAAGGTGCAGCTTTAGGTTATTTGTTGTCACATGAACCGTGGTACAGTGACAAGCTTTGTTTGGCTTGCTATATCATCTCATACTGTACATTAATACAATGAAGCCAAACTCATGTACAATAAGGATGGTGATGGGAGAGATACAGAGTGTGGAATATGGTTCTCAGTTCTGCAGTTCCAGAGAAAAAGTCCCAGGTCTGAGTTAGATGGAGCTCTTAGCTCTTAGGGATAGCGGAGATAAGGGATACGGGGAGGGAGGGGGGGGGGGGGGGGGGGGGGGGAGGCAGGAACAGGCGGCACTGGTCGTGGATGATCAGCGATGATCACATTGAATGGCGATGCTGGCACGATGGGCCGAATGGCCTACTCTATGGCACCTATTGTCTATATTCTCTGCAATGAGGTCGAATTGGACTGTGCCTTATCTTATGGAAAGACCATTAAGGCAGGCACGGTGGTGCAGCGGTAGAGTTGCTGCCTTACAGCGCTAGCAGCGCCGGAGACCCGGATTCGATCCCGACTACTTATGTTTCCTCCCACACTCCAAAGACGTGCAGGCTTGTAGGTCAATTGGCTTGGTCTAAATATAAATTTGACCCGAATGTGTGTGGGATCGTGTTAGTGTGCGGGGATCGCTGGTCGGCGCGGACCCGGTGGGCCGAAGGGCCAGTTTCCGCACGCTGCCTCTAAACTAAACTAAGGTGCACTTCTCTGCAATGTCTTGTAGTCTTGTGCAGAGCTGTTCCCAGAGCAAGTTTGTGATGCAACCGACAACATGCTTTCTGTAGTGCACCTGCAGATGCTTGTGACAGGACGGAATATAAACTTTTGCAGATAAAATGTACGAGTGGTCTGATATGCCTGGTATTCCTCCAGACATTAATATATAATATATATCATATTCAGGATGTGAATCGATGTACAATATATATAAAGGATGAACAGTGCACTAGCTTATGGAAGTAACTGGGATGTCAGGACTTTCATATGAGGAAAGATTGGATAGACTCGGCTTGTACTCGATGGAATTTAGAAGATTGAGGGGGGATCTTATAGAAACTTACAAAATTCTTAAGGGGTTGGACAAGCTAGATGCTGGAAGATTGTTCCCGATGTTGGGGGAGCCCAGAACAAGGGGTCACAGTCTAAGGATAAGGGGGAATTCCTTTAGGACCGAAATGAGGAAAACATTCTTCACACAGAGAGTGGTGAGTCTCTGGAATTCTCTGCCACAGAAGGTAGTTGAGGCCAGTTCATTGGCTATATTTAAGAGGGCGTTAGATGTGGCACTTGTGGCTAAAGGGATCAGGGGGTATGGAGAGAAGGCAGGTACGGGATACTGAGTTGGATGATCAGCCATGATCACATTGAATGGCGGTGCAGGCTCGAAGGGCCGAATGGCCTACTCCTGCACCTATTTTTTTTCTATGTTTCTAACGTTCAGGAGCCTGATAATACAGGGGTAGAAGCTGGTGGTGAATCTGGTGGTGTGGGCTTTCAAAGCTCTGCATCTTCTACTTGACAGGAGTGGGGTGGAACAAGCCTTTGATTGTGTGTGCAGGAAAGGAACTGCAGATGCTGGTTTATCGAAGATAGACACAAAATGCCGGAGTAACTCAGCGGGACAGGCAGCATTCCCGGAGAGAAGGAATGGGTGACGTTTCGGGTCGAGACCCTTCTTCAGTCTGGAAACGACACTAATCCAGACACAAAATGCTGGAGTGACTCAGCGGGACAGGCAGCGTCTCTGGAGAGAAGGAATGGGTGACATCTCGGGTCGAGACCCTTCTTCAGACTGGGCGGGCAGGTTTGACATAGAGGACACGTGTAGGGAGAGTGCAGGGGGGGGGGGGGGCGGTTCTGCGCTGATTGGCATTGTCACTTTGTCCATTCGTCAGAGGTAGCAGACTCGCAGAATCATTTACCAGATGGATCGGCCGGTCGGTTTAAACACCTGATATGAAGCCATCCGTCATCTGATAACAGGATCGTCTGCAGGCAGCTGCTTCCACACACACACACACACACAGGCTGACTGCACATGTGATGGACTCAAGCCAGTAAAAGCCGGCTGCGGTCCCTTGATGGGATTTGCAGACTTCCACTGGCCCATGGAACAGGTGGGAGCAGAGAGAATGGAGAGAGAGAGAGAGAGAGAGAGAGAGGGGGGGGGGGGGACGCCATGTGTTGCAGGGATTAGAGCGCACTCGTCACCTCACGAGAATACCAATGAAAGGACAACCTTGATCCCCGCGAACAACGTATAAATGATAATTAAAATAAAAAAACAACAAAAATTAGACAGCCCGAAAAAAATGTTGAACCCATCGTACTGGCTTCAAACGCTTTAAAATGCTTGCCTTAATATTGTTAGAAAGCATGTGCAGACTCATAGCCAAGATGAGTGCTGTAATATTTTACAAGTAGCATTGTAATATTTAATTCTGCCAAAAATTTATTTCACATTTACATTAAAACAAAATGTTTTAATACATCACAGCTTGTGGAGATTTTTTTTCTCTCCCCCCCCCCCCCCCCGAATGTTTGGGGGTGGAGGGGGGGGGTAAATATGTTTCTGAATCCACAGAGGCCTGACATTGAGATCATTGACATTTTACTCATGAGCGGCTCGCAATTGTCGTGAATCTTCACTGGATGCAAACGTCACGTATCTCCCCTCAAGCTGCCTGTCTCTTCGCATCTGGACAGAGACAGGTTCAGGGAGGGAGGGCTGGCTGCCTGGAGCGGGGCAAAGGACACAGCTCGGATGGCAGGCACGTCCACAGCCCACTCCCGGGGTCATTCCCGTTCGCCATCACGCCCACTTGAAGAATTAGAGGACGCTCTGTTCGGGAAGGAGATGCGGAGACATTTATTTAGACAATAGACAACAGGTGCAGGAGTAGGCCGTTCGGCCCTTCGAGCCAGCACCGCCATCCAATGTGATCATGGCCGATCATAGTCAGGGTCCAGGGCTAGAGGTTGCAGCTTCAGAATTAAAGGACCTTCTTTTGGGAAGGAGATGAGGAGAAATTTCTTTTGTCAGAGGGTGGTGAATCTGTGGAATTCCTTGACACAGAAGGCTGTAGAGGCCAAGTCAGTGGATACTTTTAAGGCAGAGATAGATAGGTTCTTGATTATTACAGGTGTCAAGAGTTTGTGGGGAGAAGGCAGGTGAATGGGGTTAGGAGGGAGGGATAGATCAGCCATGATTGAATGGTGGAGTACACTTGATGGGCCGAATGGCCTAATTCTACTCTAATCAGTTATGATTATGACCTTATGATTAGAAGCTTCCTGTTGCCATTTTATTTCAACTTACATTAGAGTGGCACCTGTTCATTTATCTTTAAAATAGACACAAAAAGCTGGAGTAACTCAGGAGAACAGGCAGCATCTCTGGAGAGAAGGAATGGGTGACGTTTCGGGTCGAGACCCTGAAAAAGGGTCTTGACCTGAAAAGTCATCCATTCCTTTTCTCCAGAGATGCTACCTGTCCTGTTGAGTTATTCCAGCTTTTTGTGTCTATCTTCGGTTTAAACCAGCATCTGCAGTTCCTTCTTGCTTATTTATCGATAATGGCAAAAGAAATCTGATGGTGGCATAAGTTCACAAGTGAGAGGAACAGAATTAGGTCATTCAGCCCATCAAGTCTACTCTGCCATTCAATCATGGCTGATCTATGTTCACCTTTCAACCCTCTTCTCCTGCCTTCTCCCCATATCCCCAGACACCCGTACTAAACAAGAATCTATCAAACTCTGCATTAAAAAGAAGGCCTCCACAGCCTTTCTTTGGCAATGAATTCCACAGATTCACCACTCTCTTGACTAAAGAAATCCCCCCCTCATCTCCTTCCTAAAGGAACTTCATTATTGACTCTCCCACTAATGGAAACATCCTCTCCACACCCACTCTATCCAGGTCTTTCATTATTCGACAGTTTTGCTTACTTAGTGCATTATTAAAGTGCTGTTAAAAATAGCGGAGTCAGGGGGTAGGGGGGAGAAGGCAGGAATGGACTACTGATTGGGGATGATCAGCCATGATCACATTGAATGGCGGTGCTGGCTCGAAGGGCCGAATGGCCTCCTCCTGCACCTGTTGTCTATTGTCTGTTGTTGCCATGTGTACTGAGTTATAGTGAACAGCTTTTCGTTGCATCTATCCAATCACCAGAAAGATTGCAGCGAAGATTTAACAGTCTGTAGAAGGGTCTCGACCCGAAAGGTCACCCATTCCTTTTCTCCAGAGATGTTGCCTGTCCCACTGAGTTATTCCAGCATTTTGTGTCTATTTACGAGGATGTAGCCAGCGTATAGAAGTTGGGAGGTCATTTTGCAATTATATGAGACGTTGGCAAGGCCGCATTTGGGGCATTGTGTTCACTTGTGAGCACTATGTTTTTGGAAAGATGTTGGATGGTTGGAAAGAATACTGAGAAGATTTACGAGGATGTTGCCAGGACTCGAGGGCCTGCGCTCGAGTGAGAGAGGTTGAGCAGGTTAGGACTCCATTCCGTAAAGTGCAGAAGTATGTGGTGATCTTTTGGAGGTCATGAGAGCAACAGATCGGGTAAATGCACTTGCCCAGAGTAGGGGAATTGACAAGCAGAGGACATGGGTTTAAAGTTAGCGGGGATCGACTTAATAGGAACCGGAGGGGTAAAACTTTTTCTACACAAAGGGTGGTGGGAGTATGGAACGTGCTGCTGGAGGAGGTAGTTGAGGCAGGTACCATCGCAACGCTTAAGAAACTTTTGAACAGGTGCAGGGATTGGATGGGTTTGGAGGGATATGGGCTAAATGCAGGCAGGTGGGACTAGTGTAGCTGGGACATGGTGGTCGGTGTGGGAAAGTTGGGCCGAAGGGCCTGTTTCCACACTGTATGACTCCATCTCACAAGCATTTGCTGAAATATTGCAGGTTACTCAACCTCGATACAACAGATTTTCTGGGTTTAACAGGCCAGTGGGCTGGTTCAGCGGAACAGCAGGATGTCTTCATCACAAAATTCCCACACTGTATCCCGCTGACGGAGAAATGTGCTTTGTTTAGATGTTTGATGATGATGAACAGTAAATTATTTTCAAGACATTCAAATTTATTTAGGAGAATTCTACCTTGATAAATGATGAATTCCATTCCAAATTACAAGAAGCAACAAATTTACAATAACTCCACAATTAAGCTGTCCACAGTGTACGATATACGATATACTGTATCTCCCTTGTAACCCCATTCACCTCATAACCCTTGATCGACACTACTAATCAAGAATCTTACTATCTCTGCCTTAAAATTATCCATTGATAAGGCTCCTCAGCCTTCACAGACTCACCACCCTCTGACTAAAGGAATTTCTCCTCATCTCCTTCCTAACGGTATTTTATTCCTTTTATTGAGGCTTTTTCTGAGGCTATGGCCTCTGGTCCTGGGCTCTCCCGCGAGTGGGAACGTCCTCTCCACATCCACTCGATGCAGGCCTTTCACTATCCGGTACGTTTCAATGAGGTTCCCCCCTCCCCCCCCCCACCCCAACCCCCCATCCTTTCAAACTCCAGCAAATAGAGCCCCGGCGGTCATTTCTTCAGCCACTAATTCCTGGGATCATTCTCGTAAACATCTGTGCCGAACATGATGCCAAGATTTTATCTCCGGCCTTTGTTCCAACTATCTGCCTATTACCTGTGTCGACCTATTACCTGTCCTGCTTTGTCCAGCCTCTCCTTTCTCCCAAATTTCTCCCCCCCCCCCCCGCCTTGAATCAGTCTGAAGAAGGGTCCGGGCTGCGTCCACAATTCGCAGCAATTTATTGCGGTCGTGGATGGAGCTGTTCCTAAACCAAACTTTGTCACTGAACCGTATGCCGCAAACAAACTTCACTGTACGTAGATACACGTGATAATCGCGTACCATTGGAGTACGTTTGGTGAGCTACTGCGGTGCATTTTGTGGTCAATAACTAATTCACCCAACAATATGCCAATAGCGGAGGAAATGAATGCTTGAGATTCCTTTAAAGAAAGGAGATTATGATGAGGAGGAATTTCTATGGTCAGAGGGTGATGATTCTGTGGAATTCATTGCCAAGGATGGTTGTGGAGGCCAAGTCAGTGGATACTTTTAAGGCAGAGATAGATAGATAGATATTTGATTAGTACAGGTGTCAGGGGTTATGGGAAGAAGGCGGGCGAATGGGGTAAGGAGGGAGAGATAGATCAGCCATGATTGAATGTTGGAGTAGACCTGATGGGCCGAATGGCTTGATTCTGCTCCTGTCACTTTTCATATGTTCCAACTGAGTGGCTCTCAGTTCTTGGTCTCATTGCACCATCTTCCATTTGCTGGGATTCCAATTTCCTGAAGGTAATTGAAAAAAATTACACGTGTTCCCATTTTCTACGGCACGGTGGCGGAGCGGTAGAGTTGCTGCCTCACAGCGCCAGAGACCCGGGTTCGATCCTGACTACAGGCGCCGGCTGCACGGATTTTGTACGGTCTCCCCGTGACCACGTGTGTTTTCTCCGGGTGCTCCGGTTTCCTGCCACACTCCAAACACGTACAGGTTTGTAGATTAATTGGCTTGGTAAAATTGTAAATTGTCCCTGGTGTGTAGGATAGTGTTAAGGTCCTGTCCCATTTACGTGTCCTTGGCACGCACGGGCATTTTGTGGCCGCGCGGGGCCGGTCCCACTGAGAAGCGCGGAGGGGTATGTAGTTGTGCGCGACATCGCGCGGGGCTCCGATATTTTGTTGCGAACGAAATCTTCGCGCGCCAACGGCCTGTTGCGGAACTGACGGCCAAAGTGGGACAGGCCCAAGACACTGGCCCGACGCAACGTCTCACCTCCAACAGCAGCAGAAGCAAGCAAACGATCGCCGAGCTCGGCCTGGGGCTCACGGCTGTTGCGGTCCGGATCCGCCCCCACTTCTACTCCCAGAGCGGGGCCAAGAAAATTGAAGATGGACACAAAATGCTGGAGTAACTCAGTGGGACCGGCAGCATCTCTGGAGAGAAGCAATGGGTGACGTTTTAGGTCGAGACCCTTCTTTCAGACTGAAGAAGAGTCACGACCCGAAACGTCACCCATTCCTTCTCTCCAGAGATGCTGCCGGTCCCACTGAGTTACTCCGGCATTTTGTGTCTATCTTCAAATGACGTCACGCGCTCCAGACGGCTGTGCGGTCGCATGAAGTCGGGCACGACCTACGCGGGACCGCCGCGCCTCAACCCGACCACGAATTAGCGTGCCAAGGACACGTAAGTGGGACAGGGGCTTAACTGTGCGGGGATCATTGGTTGCCGTGGACTCGGTGGGCCGAAAGGCCTGATTCCACACTGTCTCTCTAAACTAAACTACCCCAAGTTGGGCTGAAGGGCCTGTTTCCACACTGTGTGACTCTAGGACTTTTTAGCTCGACGTTTCCTTCTCATATGTGAATAAAAGATGTCTGTTACACTGCTCTCTGGTCTTCTCTTGGTCCCTTTGTCTTCTCGGATATTCTTTTTAAGTTTCCCATCCATTGTATGTTCCAGGCCAGAAAGCCCTCCTGCCGGCTAATATAATTTGTTTAATTTTGCTCGATTGCAAAACAAAGCCTCGCACCTCACGTTGTCAGCTTTAAATGGACTATGAATCACAGTGGACCAGACTCACAAACGCAAACTCCTGTGAAGTTCCGCTCGTTCCCTGCTCCTGATGGAAAATGGCATGTTATCTCATTGTGTATTGAAGTTGAACAAAGCTCCCTCTGCTTGAGAGACAATTGCACCAAAGGCTCTGACAACAAGCATATATATAATTTGTATCAGAAGATCCAACATATTAAACATAGAAACATAGAAAATAGGTGCAGGAGGAGGCCATTTGGACCTTCGAGCCAGCACCGCCATTCATTGTGATCATGGCTGATCGTCCACAATCTGTAACCCCGTGCCTGCCTTCTCCCCATATCCCTTGATTCCGCTAGCCCCCGGAGCTCTATCAAACTCTCTTTTAAGTTCATCCAGTGAATTGGCCTCGACTGCCCACTGTGGCAGAGAATTCCACAAATTCACAACTCTCTGGGTGAAAAAGTTTTTCTCTTCTCAGTTTTAAATGGCCTCCCCTTTATTCTTAGACTGTGGCCCCTGGTTCTGGGCTCCCCCAATTGTATCAGAAGATCCGACAGTCCTTTCAGGTTAGGCAGAGGTTCACTTGCACCTCCTCCAACCTCATCTACTGCATCCGTTGTTCAAGATGTGGACTCTCATACATCGGCGAGACCAAACGCAGACTGGGCGATCGCTTCGCGGAACGCCTTCGCTCAGCCCGCGCGAACCAACCTGATCTCCCGGTTGCCGGACACTTTAATTCTCCTTCCCATCCCTACACTGACCTTTCGTGTCCTAGCTCTCCTCCATTGTCAGAGTGAGGCTAAACGCAAATTGGAGGAACAGCGCCTCATATTTCGCTTGGGCAGCTTACAGCCCAGGGGTGCTGTATTGATTTCTCTCTCTTCAGGTAGCCCCGGCATTCCCTCTCACTCTATCCCTCCCCCACCCAAGTTGCAATAGCTTCTCATGTTCACCCTACAAACAGCTTACAGTTGTTCTTTATCTCTCCACATCACCGTCTATATCTCTCGTTTCCCATATCCCTAACCAGTCTGAAGAAGGGTCTCGACCCGAAATGTCACCCATTCCTTCTCTCCAGAGATGCTGCCTGAGTTACTCCAGCCTTTTGTGTCTATCTTCAACATATAACCTCATTGTCTGTAACTAGTTTTCACCTCGCCCACAGCTAACAATGGCCTGTTCCCTTTATCATCATTTGCATATCTTTCATTCATTTCTTCTATATCTATCTATATCACCGCCTATATCTCTCGTTTCCCTCCCCCCTGTGTCTGAAGAAGGATCTGGACCTGAAACTTCACCCATTCCTTCTCTCCAGTGATGCTGCCTGTCCCACTGAGTTACTCCAGCTTTTACTCCAACCTCATCTACTGTATCCGCTGTTCCAGGTGTGAACGGTGTCTATCGGCGAGACCAAGCGCAGGCTCGGCGATCGTTTCGCTGAACACTTCCACTCAGTCCGCCAAGACCAACCTGATCTCCCGGTTGCTCATCACTTTAACTCCCTCTCCCATTCCCACTCTGACCGTTCTGTCCTGGGCCTCCTCCATTGTCAGAGTGAGGCCCAGTGCAAATTGGCGGAACAGCACCTCATATTTCGCTTGGGCATCTTACGCCCCAGCGGTATGAACATTGACTTCTCTAACTTCAAGTAGCCCTTGCTTTCCCTCTCTCTCCATCCCCCCCCCCCCTTCCCAGTTCTCCCACCAGTCTTACTGTCCCCGACTACATTTTATCTCTGTCCCGCCTGACATCAGTCTAAAGAAGGGCCCCGACCCGAAACGTCGCCCATTCCTTCTATCCAGGGATGCTGCCTGTCCCATTGAGTAACTCCAGCACTTTGTGTCTATCCAGGTTTGTAGGTTAATTGGCTTTGGCAAAAAATTGTAAATCGTCTCTAGTCTGTAGGATAGTGCTGGAGGATCGCTGGTCGGCACGATCTCATTGGACCGAAGTACCTCTAAACTAAATAAAAAATGATGTTTGCGGCTGATCTTTTACCACAGTGCCACTTCATCCTTGTTCCAATCCTATTTCACTTGATTCCCTTCCTTTGAAACATTGCAAAGGCATAATGAAAATGACTAAAGGGCCTGTCCTACCAGCATCCGACTCCATGCGATGAACGCGATCAAACTAGAAGTGGGGGCCGAGCGGAGGTCGGGTGATCCCTGTACAGGGCTGTTCCCACCAGCATGCGCCTGCATGCGGCAAGCGCGACCAAACCGGCAGCAGGGGCCGCGCGGAGGTCGGGTGAGTGGCGCAACGCGGCGCAAAGTGAAGCGAACTTGGAGCGAAGTCTAAGGTAAGTTCGCCAGGACAGAGAGGGGCACACAGAGAGGGGCACAGAGGCACACACACACAGAGGGCCATGGAGCCACACACATAGAGGGTCACGGAGGCACCTACAGAGAGGGTCACGGAGGCACGACGTCGAGGCGGTGTGTAATGCGTCGAGGCGACTGCGAGCCGACAAGCCGTTGCCGCGCGGAATTTTTGAACATAGTCAGTTTTTCGGAGCCCCGCGCGATGTTGGGACGAACTCCGCACAATTCCGCACGGCCCCAGCAATCAAAGTGGGACCGGCCCGCGATGCTGGACGGCTCAAGCAACCAGGTCGCGCTCATCGCATAGAGTTGCATGCTGGTGGGCCTTAAAGATGGCCACAAAAAGCTTGGGTAACTCAGCGGCTCGGTGAGCGTGCATATTGGTATCAAAAGTAATGAAATAGCAAGGACCACAGTGCGTTATTCCAGCTAATACCAACTGGGAGTTTCTTTGGCAAGGAAAGAAGTATTTTCTGCATATTCTTGGCTCGCTCTCTGATATGATTGTGAGCCCGTTTTTCAACTGTACGTAATGTCAGGATTGTAATTAATCATTCAGAGACATGGTGCGCTGCTAACACACATGTATCTAGTTTATTCCACTCTGCTCAACTTTTTCGGTCCATGGGTTATTCCACCACTGATATTCACCACACACAGAGTGTCCAGCTTCAAGTTTCTGGGCACTCACATCTCAGAGGACCTCACATGGTCCACCAACACCGCTGCGCTGGTCAAAAAGGCACAGCAACGACTGTTCTTCCTGAGAACATTGAAACAGACTGGTCTGCCTCAACAGCTGCTGACGACCTTCTACCGCTGCACCACAGAGAGCATACTAACGTATGGCATCTCTGTGTGGTATCTCAGCTGCACGGAGGCGGAGAGGAGAGCTCTTAAGCGCGTCGTCCGCAGAGCGCAACAGATTACTGGGACACCGCTACCAGCCTTGGAGGGCATCTACCGCACACGGTGCCTCAGGAAGGCTGTCAGCATCCACAAAGACTCCTCTCACCCTTGTCATGGACTGTTCGAACTACTCCCTTCCGGCAGACGTTACAAGGCCTTCTACGCCCGCACCTCCAGACTCAGGAACAGCTTCATTCCCAGAGCTGTAGCGGCTCTGAACCGGCCCTGCTGAGTGCCCCCCAACCCCCCATGGACTGTCTCCCTCAGATGGTCACGTTGCACCGACACATCTGCACTTTAGTCTGTTTGGACTGTTTTACTGTTCTAATGTTCTTTTCACAAACCTTGTTCTCGGGGTACCTAAACCTCAATTTTATTAGTCGTTTAAGTTATGACATCGGATGGAAGTTGCAAACCAAATCTCGTTGCACTGATGTGTAATGACAATACAAGATATTATTTTTATATTTCCATGTGTCACCATTCACAAGTTAATTTCCAAACAATTCTGAATGGACTGAACAGGGAATGGACATTTGTACATCGGTTTAGTTTTCGTTTTAGTTTAGATTAGTTCAGTTTAGTTTGGTTTGGTTTGGTTTAGTTTGAGATAGTTTAGTTCAGTTTAGTTTAGTTTAGTTTAGTTTAGTCACAAACTTGAGAACGGTCCTGAAATATTATCTACCTCATTGGTGACCCTCGAGCTATCTTTGATCGGACTTTGCTGGCTTTACCTTGCACTAAACATTAGCCCCTTACCATGCATCTATACGCTGTGAATGGCGCAATTGTCATCTTGTATTGTCTTCCCGCTGATTGCTTAGTACGCAACAAAAGTGGAATTCTGTGCCTCAGAGGGCAATGGAGGCTGGTTCTCTGGATGCTTTAAAGAGAGAGCTAGATAGGGCTCTTAAGGATAGCGGAGTCAGGGGATGTGGGGAGAAGACAGGAACGGGGTACTGATTGGGGATGATCAGCCATGATCACATTGAATGGCGGTGCTGGCTCGAAGGGCCGAATGGCCCACTCCTGCGTCTATTGTCCATTGTCTATTTTCACTGCACCACGCTACACGTGACAATAAACTAAAGTTTAGCTTGGAGATACAGCGGGGAAACAGGCCCTTCGGCCCACCGAGTCCGCGCTGACCAGTGATTCCCGCACACTAATACAAACCGACACACTCTAGGGACAATTTACAATTGCTCGTGACTGACTTTGAGCCCCACCGCAGGGCATGGACGTACCGTCATCATTCCTTGCCTGGGGTCGATGCTCCAACTTTAACATGAAGGAGCTCGCAGTCTCGGGTTGAGACCGACGTCGGGAAAATCCGCACGACTTTCGACTAGCTCCCACCCGGGAAATATCGCCCAGCGGGGGGGAACTGAGACTCCCCCCCATGCAGGAACTTGATCGCCCCGACGAGGACGCCCGCTGCCGGCTAGGGGAGTAAGATCGTCCCGTCAATGGAAGCTCAGAGGCCCCCCGACAAAGCCGGAGGACAAAGAAGGGAGAGGTTGAACTTTTTTGCGCCTTCCATCACAGTGGGGAATGTGGAGGAGTCACTGTGGTGGATGTTTATGTTAAAATGTATTTTGTGTGTTCCGTTGCTTTTTATTGGTATGGCTGTGCGGCAAATCAAATTCCTCGTATGTTGCAAAACATACTTGGCTAATAAAGTGTGATTATGATGATGATTATGATTATATCAAGCCAATTAACCTACAAACGTACATCCTTGGTGTGTGAGAGGAAACCGGAGAATGCAACGCAGGTCATGGTGAGTGCGTACAAACTATGTACAGACAAGCACTTGTAGTCAGGATTGAACCTGGGTCTCTGGTGCTTTAAGGCAGCAACTCTACCACTGTGTAGAGGCACAGCATGGAAACGGGCCCTTCGGCCCACCCTGTGCACGCCGTCCATCGATCACCCACGTTCTATGTTATCCCACTTTTTGCATCCGCTCCCCACACACCAGGAGCAAAATCTTTGGGTTGCCTCCAGAGCTACCAGAGGCAACCCACGTGGCCACAGGGAAAATGTGCAAACTCCACACAGACAGCACCCGAGATCAGGATCGGACCCAAACAAAACAAAACTAAACTAAACTAAACTAAACTAAACTAAACTAAGTTAAACTAAACTCTTTGTCGGCCCCATAGCAGAAGCGTCCGCGTCGCGGGGCTGGAAACTGCAAGTATCCCGCGCTAATTCTGCTACCACCGTCATCTATTGCGACAAGTGACGACTCCCACTGATTGTCGCTGGAAGCTCGCGTCCTTTTCAGCATGGACGATGACAGCGAGGCCAACATTTGTAACAAGATGGGCACGAAAAGAGAAGAACTCTTTGTCGACATCCATGAAAGAGCATTATCTGTGATTGGCTGAGCAGATGTGCAGAGCTTGTATGGACATTCATTGATTTTTTTTACTGCTGACTTCAAGTCCACTTGAGTGTGTGCTGCATGACATTGAATTCCATCACCCAGTAGGAAGATTCTCTTCTGGTCTCTAGTGACTATGAAGTTACACACAGTGATGCTATCTCCAGTCTTTCCTCCTCTGCAGAGGCGAGTCACAAGCTCCTGACGTTCTCTCCTTCTTCCTCCCACAAGGAGGAAGGGGTGGCACCACACGGTGGCAGCCTCGCCAACAGTCTGCCTCGTCCTTTCTCTTCTTTGTCGTTTTTCAGTCTGTCCTTTTCTCCAGAGAAACCCTGAGCCGCTGAGTTACTCCAGCTTTTTGTGCCTAGTGTCCAGCCTTATTTTGGGCCTCGGTGATCTTCCTTCAGGTTCTGCTGAATTTCAGGCTTGGGTATCAATGTCATGTCATTAGTTAATAACACCATGGAGCAGAATCAGGCCATTCAGCCCATCGAGTGTGCCTCACCATTCGATCATGGCTGATCTATGCTTCCCCCTCAACCCCATTCTCCCCGCAACCTTTAGCATCCTTACAAATCAAGAACCTATCGATCGCCAATTTGAAAATACCCAATGGGTTTGGCCTACACAGCCGTAGGTGCTCCCAGAGTCTCCCACAACTTGCCCATGCCGACCAACATGCCCCATCTACACTAGTCCCACCTGCCTGCATTTGCCCTTTATCCATCACGAACATGTTCAATCCACATAACTGTCTAAACGTTTGCTATTTGTGTAAACATAGAAACATAGAAAAAATAGGTGCAGAAGTAGGCCATTCGGCCCTTCAATATGATCATGGCTGAACATCAAAAATCAGTACCACGTTCCTGCTTTTCCCCCATATCCCTTGATTACTTTAGCCCGAAGAGCTAAATCTAACTCTCTCTTGAAAGTGTTATTGAAAGAGAATAAAGTTTCCCCTCCGGTCCTTATTTAATCTTTCCCCCCTCACTTTAAACCTATGCCCTTAAACCTATGTCCCCTTCCGGGCTAAAAAACTTACCTGATCATGCATTCACCCTTTCTATTTGTCACTTCATCTTTGTACACCAAGAGAGAATGCAGCACTGAGAGGGGGACTTTTGTTCAGACAGTTAAAGACTTCAGGCGAGTCTGAAGAAAGGTCCCAACCTGAAACGTCACCCATCCCTTTTTTCTCAAGAGATGCTGCCTGATGTTTTCAACAGAGAGTTAGAGATAGCTCTTAGGGCTAACGGAACATTGGGATATGAGGAGAAACATAGAAATATAGAAACATAGAAACATAGAAATTAGGTGCAGGAGTAGGCCATTCGGCCCTTCGAGCCTGCACCGCCATTCAATATGATCATGGCTGATCATCCAACTCAGTATCCCGTATCTGCCTTCTCTCCATACCCTCTGATCCCCTTAGCCACAAGAGCCACATCTAACTCCCTCTTAAATATAGCCAATGAACTGGCCTCAACTACCCTCTGTGGCAGAGAGTTCCAGAGACCCACCACTCATCTCGGTCCTAAAGGATTTCCCCCTTATCCTTAAGCTGTGACCCCTTGTCCTGGACCTCACCAACATCGGGAACAATCTTCCTGCATCTAGCCTGTCCAATATCTTAAGAATTTTGTAAGTTTCTATAAGATCCCCTCTCAATCTCCTAAATTCTAGAGAGTATAAACCGAGTCTATGCAGTCTGTGCACATAAGACAGTCCTGACATGCCAGGAATCAATCTGGCGAACCTTCTCTGCACTCCCTCCATGGCAGGAACAAGGTTCTGATTGTGGATGATCAGCCATGATCATATTGAATGGCGGTGCTGGCTCGAAGTGCCAAATGGCCTACTCCTGCACCCATTGTCTATGTTTCTCTGCTTCTCTCCGCTGAGTTACTCCGGCACTTTGTGCCTATCCCTGGTATAAACCAGCATCTGCAGTTCTTTGTTCTTACATACTGGTTTGAGCAGTTGCCTGGGATGAGGGTTATCCTCTCAAGGGCAGGGAAGGGACTGCCAATAATCAGTAGAGGCAAACAGTCTGCAGTGCGTTAATTAGAATGACTTTAATGCAGCCAAGGCATTGACAGCATTGCCTGATAACCCATCAATTAGGCTCAGAGAAACATGGCAACCATGCAGATAATTCTAGTTGTAATTACGCCACTTTGGAGCAAATTGCAAACATATCTTCCAATAGCTCCAGCACTTTGGCTGGGCTTGCAAGAGAAAACAGAACAGAGGAACGCTTAGTTGCCGACCAAGCATGTTGCCACAGATGTTAGCAATGGTATTGCTGAAGGGAGGCACGGTGGCGCAGTGGTAGTGCTGCCGCCTTGAAGCGCCAGAGACCCGGGTTCGAACCTGACTATGGGTGCTTGTCTGTGCGGAGTTTCTCCCCGTAACTTGTGTGGGTTTTCTCCGGGTGCTCCAGTTTCCTGCCCAACACTGCAAAGACGTACAAATATACTGGCTTGGTATAATTGTAATTTGTCCCAAGTGAGGATAGTGTAGGATAGTGTTATAGCCCTGTCCCACTGTACGAGTTCATTCAAAAGTTCTCCCGAGTTTGCCCTGCTTCGAACTCGGAGATTTACGATAATGGCCGCTTGCAGGTACTCGGGGTAAGAGTCTTCCTGAGCTTACCTGCCATTAACGAGTCTTCCCAAGTACCTGCCGTTAGCGTTACGAGCCGCTAAGAGACATCCCCGAGCTGCCGTTAGCGTTCATTCTACGTGCTTACCACGAGTTTGATTTTTTTTTAAACTCGGGAGAGCTCTTGAATGAACTCGTACAGTGGGACAGGGCTTTGAGTATCCTGCTTTGCGCGCACCTGGAGAAAACCAAACGCAGGTCATTGGGAGAACTTACGTATTCCATACAGACAGCACCCGTAGTCAGGATGGGTGGAACTCGGGCCTCCGGTGCTGTAAGACAGCAACTGAGCGATCGTGCCACCCAGTTCCGAACCCAAACGTCATCTCTCCCTTCACTCCACTGATGCTGCCTGGCCCGCTGAGTTACTCCAGCACTTTGTACTTTGCTCAAGATTCCAGCATCCGCAATTCCTAAAGCCCCCCACTTCTGAATTCACTAAACTAAACTAAATGTGCTTAAACTATTTCATCTCGGGGCACACCTTGGCTGACTTTACAGTTCTTATTCACGGAATAGGAAACATTTACAGGGATTTAGGCCAAACGCGGGTAAATGGGACTAGTTTAGATGGGGCATCTTGGTCAGCATGGGCGAGGTGGGCTGAAAGGCCTCTTTCAATGCTGTATGATTCTATGACTCCATGGCTCGTTTATTGTATTGCATTGTATTACGATTAATTTATTAGCCAAGTATGTCAAAACCTACAAGGAATTTGCTTTACGATACAGTCATACCAAAAAAGCACCAAGGCACACAACCACATAAAAGTGAACATAAACATCCACCACAGTGGCTGCCCCACATTCCCCACTGTGATGGAAGGCAATTAATCTTCTTTCCTCCTCTTCTCCTGCGGTCGGGGGAGTCGAACCATAACCGGTCAGGGAGATCGTAGCCTGTGATCAAAGCTCCTGCGATCGGGGCGGTCGCAGCTCCAGCGGTCGCAGCTCCCAAAGTTGGTCCCTAACCAAGGGACCGCGAGCTCCACGATATTAAGTCCGCAGGCTCCCGCGGTTGGAGCTCCCGGAGTCGAGCCCCAGCAAAGGGACCGCCAGCTCCACCATGTCAGGCTGCAGTGCGGACGGAGATACGATACGGAAAAAGTCGAGGAAAGAAATAAAAAAATGTTACCCGCCCCTCCCCTCACATAATACAAAACTAAAGATACACTAAAACATACTTATAATAGCAGACTAAATAAAAACAAAGAACAAAAAAAGAACGAGACAGACTGTTGGCGAGGCTGCCATCGTGCGGTGACGTTTCGGATCGAGACCCTTCTTCAGACCATTTCATAAGACCGGCCTGAAGAAGGATCTCGTCCCGAAACGTCACCCATTCCTCCTCTCCAGAGATGCTGCCTGTCCCGCTGAGTTACTCCGGTCTTTTGCGTCCACCTTCGTTTGAAACCAGCATCTGCAGTTCCTTCCAGCGCAATACTAATTAAACCCCAGGTAGACGCTGTAACAGTTCCACGCTAAAGCAAATTCACTGCTGATCTAATAGGTCATTACATCATGTTTGAACTCCTTGAACCCCATTTCAGAGGCACCGGTGGCTTGTTTCTATTTTTCTGTACGGCGTAGTTTTTATTCCAGCGCTCTTACTGATCAATGCCGCTTGCGAAACCCACTCAGCAGGTGGCTGTTTCCCACACAAAGACATATTTATGTTCATCTCCAGTTCCTGGCCCTGATCCTGTGCTGTAGATGTTGCCGTTACCATGGCAATATTGTTGTCTCTACAGTATCCAGATTATGCAAATAGTATATTGTTTCCCCCCCCCCCCCCCCAAAGGTTGCAGACAGTTAGAATGGCAACTGCATCCAATTTTAACGTAGCTACTATTCTACTTAATCTGCTCAGCCCTGAAGCAGTTGCTAGTTGGCCTTCATGTTAATTATGATATATTAAAACATTCTGAAGACAGACGCAAAATGCTGGAGTAACTCAGCGGGACAGGCAGTTTGATTGATTCCTTGGAGTTGGTTGATGCGTGGCGGAATCTCTGCCCCGATTCCAACGCTTTTTCGCGGAGGCCTGAGGGGGCTGGTTCGCGCATCGATCGCATGTACGTCTCCGGAGCGTATGTCTCTCGTGTCTCGGCGGCCTCTATGCGGCTGGTGCCCTGCTCGGACCACTGTCTGGTGGGAGTGGACTGTAATCCAGCGCGCACACGGGCTGGGTCCGCGTACTGGCGCTTTAATAACTGGCTGCTGGAGGATCGTCGATTCCGGGAGTCGTTCAGTCGGTTTTGGGTGAATGGGAGAGCGAGGCAGAGGGACTTCCCTTCCCTTAGGCAGTGGTGGGATGTGGGGAAAGCTCACATCCGTCTCTTTTGTAAGGAATACATGTGGGGGGCAACCGGAAGGCGGGATGCGGCGGTCCAGCGAATCGAGAGAGAGTCAAAGGCCTGTCCCACTTACGTGTCCCTGGCACGCAAATTACGTTGAAGCGTACGGGGATTGTGTGGCCGCGCGGGGCCGGTCCCACAGAGAAGCGCGGAGGGGTATGTAGTTGTGCGCGACATCGCGCGGGGCTCCGATATTTTTGTACCGAACTAAATCTTCGTGCGCCAACAGCCTGTCGCGGAACTGACGGCCAAGGTGGGACAGGCCCAAGACCCTGGCGCGATGCAACGTCTCACCTTCAACAACAGCAGAAGCAGGCAAACGATCACCGACCTTGGCCTGGGGCTCACGGCCGTTGCGGTCCGGATCGACCCCCATTCCCAGAGCAATTTTCCCCAAAGAAAATTGAAGATGGACACAAAATGCTGGAGTAACTCAGCAGGACCGGCAGCATCTCTGGAGAGAAGGAATGGATGATGTTTCGGGTCAAGACCCTTCTTTCTCCTGGTCCCGCTGAGTTACTCCAGCATTTTGTGTCCATCTTCAAATCACATCACGCGCTCCAGACGGCTGTGCGGTCGAATGAAGTAGTCCAGGCAGCGGGCGGTCGATGGGCACATCGGAGTCGGCTGCCTGCCCTTCTCCCGGGCCTACATCCGTGCTTGCGTGTCCCTAGAGAGGGAACACGCGGTGTCCACGGGGACTCTGGAGCCTTTCTGTGAACGCTGGTCGCCACGAGGAGTCGAGAGATTGTAGATTGTAGATATAGTTTGCACCATTGTACTATAATGACTGCTTGATGTATTGTGACCATTGAACAGTGATGTACTTTTGGTACACTGTAATATGCAATTGTTGAATAAAGTCCTGGGAATGAAAAAAAAGAAAGAGAGGGTGAGAGGGTGAGAGTGAGTGAGTGAGAGTGAGTGAGTGAGAGTGAGTGAGAGTGAGTGAGTGGATGAGAAAATGCAATATATATAAAACGGCTAATCTAAATTTTCAAGCAGAGCCCTGATGTACGAATAAATTCCATCCTTCTTAGTTTAAGATCACTTCACTTGGCCACTTATATTTTAAGTGTAGGAAGGCACTGCAGATGCTGGTTTACACTGAAGGTAGCCACAAAATGCTGCAGTAACTCAGCAGGTCAGGCAGCATCCCTGGGGAGAAGGAACAGCATTTAAATACTCCAGCATTTGGTGTCTAATTTTTAATAATGATTTTTAATATTTAATTTTAAATTTAATTTAATTTTAAAAGATTTAATATTAGTTACGTTTACAGACGCAGCGTGGAAACAGGATCTTCAGCCCATCAAGTCCGCACAGACCAGCGATCCCCGCACACCATCGCGATCCTGCACACACGATGGACAGTATTTACATTTATACCAAGTTACAACCTGCACGCCTTTGGAGTGTGGGAGGAAAGCGAAGATCTCGGAGAAAACGTCACACAGGTCACGGGGAGAAAGTACAAACACCGTACAGACAGGTACCCGTGGTCAGGATCGAACCCGGGTCTCTAGCGCTGCAAGCGCTGTAAGGTAGCAACTCTACTGCTGCGCCATCGTGCTGGTCACTCCAGCATTTTATGTCTAACTTATATTTTAATACAGGGTAAGATTTAATATAAGTTAACATTTTTTTGTAATGTGAAACACTATTACTATTGACATTTTAACAAAGTAATTTTACCAAAATCGGATGGGAACTCAACCGGTTAAATCATGGGTGGCACGACTATATAACCATGAGAGGAATAGATCCGGTAGATGCGCAGAGTCTCTTGTCCAGAGAAGGTGAATCGAGGACCAGAGGACATAGGTTCAAGGTGAAGGGGAAAAGATTTGATAGGAATCCGAGGGGTAGCTTCTTCCATCACAACAAAGGCTGGTGGGTGTATGGAACAAGCTGCCAGAGGAGGTAGTTGAGGCTGGGACTATCCCAACGTTTAAGAAAGTAAGACAGGTACATGGATAGGACTGGCTTGGAGGGATATGGACCAATCGCAGACAGGTACGACCAGCGTAGTATTAGCCAGGGTGGACAAGTTGGGCCGAAGGGCCTGTTTCCACACTGTTTGACTCTATGACAGTATACCTGAATAACCCATTAGCTCACGCCAGTACATAGTTATGGGGCAACAGGCCAACATTACCCTGACTACATATTTGACGAATTACAGTATCCAGCCAGTGCTAATTGTTCTGTTCATTGGCCGGATGCAGTATTAGGGAGTTAATATCCTGAGCGGCTGACGCATATTAAAGATCATCTGTGCTGCCTGAATCTGGATTGCAACTCTTAAAGGGCCAGTGCAGTGTAGCAGGCAAAGGCATTGACAGCTTTGGCTTAGTTTAGTTCAGTTTAGAGATACAGCGTGGAAACAGGCCCTTCGGCCCACTGAGTCTGTGCCGACCAGCGATCCCCGCACACTAGCACTACCTGACACACACTAGGGAGAATTTACAATTTTACCAAAGCCAATTAACCTACACACCTGTACGCCTTGCGAGTGTGGGAGGAAACTGGGCGAGCACCCAACTGTTTTCGAAGCGAATCCGATTTTTTTCATTTAGTTTAGTTTAGTTTAGTTTATTGTCACATGTACTGAGGTACAGTGAAATGCTTTTTGTAGCGTGCAAACCAGTCAGTGGAAAGACAACGCATGATTACAATCGAGCCATTCACAGTGTACAGGTACATGATATAAGCAGTAACATGAACAGCTTTTAGTGCAAGCTGAAGTCCAGTGCAGTCTGATTAAAGATAGTCCGAGGTTCTCCAATGAGGTAGCTCAGGTCTGCTCTTGGAAATAGCGGGAATGCAGAATAGAAAAGAGATTGGACTGTACAGTAGACCAAGAAATGGAGAAAGTTGATGTCCAGGTTTCAGGGAAGCCTATGATACCATAACAGAACATGGATCTGGAAAAGTACATCACAGGAACAGGCCCTTCAGCCCACCGTGTTCATGCTGTACATGATGCCAAGATAAGCCGATCTCATCTCATTGAGTCATCGAGTGATGCAACAGGGAAACATTCAGCCCAACTTGTCCACACTGCCCAACATGTCCCATCCACTCTAGTCCCACCTGCCTGTGTTTGGCCCATATCCCCCCAACCCTGTCCTATCCATATACCCGTCATCTGGCTGCACATGATTCATATCCCTCCATTCCTTGCATGCCCGCCTGCCTAATCTACAACCACCAGCGGATCTGCCTCAACCACCAACTTTAGGCAACGTGTTCCAGGCACTCACCAAAAAAACCTGCCCCGCACGCACATCTCCGTTAAACTTTGCCCCTCTCACCTTCAAATCCTTCAGCCTTTGACATTTCCACCCTGGGAAAAAAAAGGTTCTGATTGTCCACAACCTCAGAAGGTTCTGCCTGTCTACCATATGTAAACACAAAATGCTGGGGTAACTCAGCGTGTCAGGCAGCATCTCTGAGGAGAAGAAATAGGTGACGTTTCGGGTCGGAGGTCTGCAGACTTCCGCACCAGAGAGCGGTCCTGAGTTCCTACCTACCTCATTGGAGACCCTCAGCCTATCTCTGATGGGACTTTACTGGACTTTATCTTGCACTAAACGTTACTCCCTTCATCATGTTCATAAGTGATAGGAGAAGAATTAGGCCGTTCGGCCCATCAAGTATGCAAGGGTCCCTGGTACGCTTTATCCCAAACAGCTCCGTCACAGAGGACTCTGTGATTTACGCACTGTTCCCAGGGACACATTCAGAGACTGACATCAAGTGCTGCTGGAGGGTCATCGACTCGGTGAAAGACGCCCTTTGGTCTGCTCAAACATTGTTCACCACCCAGCGGAGCGAGATGTCCGTCGGGGAATGTTGCCGACTGGCCCGCTGCAGACTGCAGGAGTACGTGCTGAGGGACGCACTGAAGCTCGGTGCAGCCAACGCCAAGGCTCGGTGGGGGAGGGACACAGTCTAGGGTCCTTCCGCTGCTTGTCATGGGGGGCACGGTATGGTGGAGACGCCCCTCAAAATAAGGGAGGGTATCCCACGCCAGTGGGGCACGGGTGGGGGACAGATTTGTGAAATTTGAGAAATGTATATAAACTGCATTGAACAATTTGTATAGCCTCCAAAAATGGTGGGTGAATTCTTCGCAGGTTCATGTATCGTATATATTTATTTCCTGAATAAAGTCTATTTTGAAATTTAAAAAAAAGTTTGGCCCATCAAGTCTATTCCAACATTCAATCATGGCTGATCTATCTCTCCCTCTCAACCCCATTCTCCTGCCTTCTCCCCTTTTGTACCTCCGGCAACCACCTTCAACTAGCATCGCAACCGGTTTCGTCGTAAAAAGTACCGATTTTTTAAACGGAAACCACTTTCGACCATGAGGGAGACTGACAAAAACCTCCGGGAACCGCACGGAAACCTTGGGTGGGGCGCAAAGTCTCCAGAGGTTTCCGTTCAGGTTTCCTAAGTGGGACAGGGGCATAAGGCAGCAACTGTAGCACAACTGGCTTGTAAACACTGCACTCACTGGATAATATAGTAAATGTTAAAAAAAAAGTGCACTAAATAAATAAATAAAACAATATAGTGCAAAAACTAAATAAAGACTAAAGCCCCACGTGCAACCCAGGCAGTTCGGAGTTTGTAACGTTCAAGAGCTTGATGGCTGTAGGGAAGAAGTTGGTCCTGAACCTGGACATTACAGTATTCAGGCTCCTGTACCTTCTTCCCGATGGCAGGAGTGAAATGAGAGTGTGGCCAGGGTGGTGTGGGTCCCTGATGACGCTGGCTGCCATTTTGAGACAGCGATTCTTCTGATGATCATCAATATATAAATGGCAGAAAAGTCCTTTTGTGGGAACTGTCCTTGAAGCCAATCTACACAAAATGTTGGAGTAACTCAGCGGGCCAGGCAGCATCTCTGGAGAGAAGGAATGGGTGACCTTACGGGTCAAGACCCTTCTTCAGACTGATTCTGGGTGACGTCTCGGGTCTGAGCATTGAAGTCAGCATACTTTGAACTAGATCATCATTAGAAAGAGTAAAGAAACAGGCTCTGACCAAAGGTCGTGACATGAATGGTCACCTGTCCATGTCCTCCAGAGATGCTGCCTGACTTGCTGAGTTCCTCCAGCACTTTGTGGTTTTCTCAAGATTCCAGCATCTGCAGTTCCTATCTTCACATAATCAGACTACTGTTTTTGATCACAGCGGGATATTTTACATTTTCGGTAGTCTTTACTCTAAAAAGAAAAATTTGAGGGTTTTATAGATAATTGTTTAAACAATAACAACAGGCAATGGATTTATAGAACTGATGTGGAAAATATTGTGAGCAATTTTGGGCACCATATCTGAGGAAGGATGTGATGGCTCTGGCAAGGGTCCAGAGGAGGTTTACAAGAATAATCCCAGGAATGCGTAGGTTAACTAATGAAGAGCGTTTGTCAGCACTGGGCCTGTACTCGCAGGAGTTTAGAAGGATGAGGGGGTACCCTCATTGAAACACACAGAACAGTGAAAGGCTTGGATGGAGTGGATGTGGAGAGGATGTTTTCACTCGTGGGAGCGTCTAGGACTAAAGGTCATAGCCTTGGAATTAAAGGACGTTCTTTTAGGAAGGAGATGAGGAGAAATTTCTTTAGTCAGACGGTAGTGCATCTGTGGAATTCTTTGCCACAGAAGGCTGTGGAGGCCAAATCAGTGGATATTTTTAAAGCAGAGATAGATAGGTTCTTGAGTAGTACGGGTGTCAGAGGTTATGGGGAGAAGACAGGAGAATGGGGTTAGAAGGGAGAGATAGTTCAGCCATGATTGAATGGCGGATTTGACTTGATGGGCCGAATGGCCTAATTCTACTCCTATTCCTTATGACCTTTTGACCTTATGACCTTAATATGGACATTTTACATTTGAAAACACCTCATCAAATCCATGTGCTAGACGTGAAACATGGAGAAATAAATAAACCAGAGTCAATCTCTATAATCCCAGTGAGGGGGAGAGGAGAGCGGGAAGTGCATTTCCTCTTTGGTTTCAATGCAAAGACATCTTAGGAAAACAAATGAAAAGAGGCACAGTGGCTAAGCTGATATAGCTGCTGCCTCGCTGTAAAGTTGCTGCCTTACAGCGCTGGTGATCCCGGTTCGATACTGACCACCGGTGCTGTCTGTACGGAGTTTATACGTTCTCCCTGTGACCCGAGTTTTCTTTTCTTTTTTTTTCCATACAAAATGCTTTTATGCAGAACAACCAAAAATACAAAGTTGTAACACGATCAAAGAATGCCTATATTGGCATTTTACAAACAAAGTTATCAAATCAAAATATTAACATTTTTATCAACAAAACATTCGACCTCCCGCGACGACCAGCATTCACGGAAGGCCCCCAGAGTCCCCGTGGACACCGCCTGTTCCCTCTCCAGGCACACACGGGCACGGACGTAGGCCCGGATAAGGGGCAGGCAGTCGACCCCGGTGCGACCGTCGACTGCTGCATGGACACGTGAATGCCCAGGAGCAGACCGACAGGGAGACCCCCTCCTCCCGCCCGACCTGACCCCCTCTGTACCGAGTGCCCAAAAATCAATACCGTCGGACTAAAATGGAGCCAATACTTGAGGTGTGTGAGTTTTCTTTGGGTGCTCCAGTTTCCTCCCACACTCCAAAGACGTGCAGGTTTGTAAACTAATTGGCTTAGGTATAATTGTAAATTGAATGTGCAGGAATGGTGTTAAATGTGCGGGGATCGCTGGTCGGCGCGGTCTCGGTGGGCCAAAGGGCCTGTATCTCTCAACGAAACGAAACTAGACTAAATATGCGCCAAGCTGGTGTTTTAAAGCCTGCACAGGCATTTTCTGTAACATGTAGGTCCGTGGCATATGGTTTTATGCTAATGAATGGATGTATCTACAGGAGATCGACACAACAGTCTTGAAAACCTCTGCAGATCAAACAAAACAGTGGCAAAACAAACCAGCGTTAGAAAACGCAAGACAGGATTAGCTATATTTGTAAGGTATCACCCAAACTTATTTTGATTCAGAAGAAAAATGGAATAAATAGTAAAGCGTTCATGTACAAAAATAACAAGATTAATTAGATTTTACAGCTATTTCTTTCAATTAGGATTTTTTTCAAAATGTCAGCTGTTAAAAGAGGCTAGTTTATAGAAATGCCTTGCACTACATTGTGCTCCTTAAATATTTTTTTAAAAATTAATTACTGTCATTTACAGAATAAATAAATGGAATGGAAATTAACAGTCAAGGCTTAGTATTCGACGAGCCGGAATTGTTAAATTAATTTATGAGTGTTTCTCTTTGAAGTTTTTGGCTTCAGTGTTAAAGATAATCCTCCATCTTAGAGCGAGATCTTCAATATGCAAATTTAAATGGTTCCAAGATAATTACAGTAAAACTATTCATTTGTATGCAAGTCACCATGAAGGAGCGTTTCTGCATCAACATCCTAAATCTTAATGTTGTCACTACAGATTATGGCTGAAAAATGCCAGAGTACCAAACACTGAGAGGCCACACTCGAAACATTGATTTGCAGGGGCATTAAAAAAAAATGAATGCAACCAGCAAAAGATATAGCACTAATAATAAACCTGAACGAACCTCAAACCTAAGAACGGGGGGGAAAATGAATGGACTGTTGATATATTTGTGTGGCAAATGCAGCTACACAGTGCCGCCATCTTCACACGGTGATTCCTAAAGGGCCTGTCCCAATTGCATGCGGTCGCGTGCGTTTGGCGCGACCAAACGGAAGCGGAGTTCAGGCGAAGTTTGCGATAAGTACGTGCTAAGTACGCGCGTGACGTCATTTGCGTCATGCTTACCAATCAGCTGGGCAGGAGGTGGGCCGACTGAATTTGGGAGTGGGGCAGTGATGTCATCACGCAACGCCATGCCAGGCGGTGGCGTCATCGTGAAACGCCACGCGCTGGACGTACGCCGTCAAGACCCTGCGTATGACATCAAGGCGCTGCGTACGACCGTTGGCGCGCGAAGATTTCAGCCACTGCCAGAATTTCAAAGTGCCGTGCGATGTCAGGACCAGCCCCGCACAACTCCGTGCTTCTAGGTGGGACCGGCCCCGCGCGGCCATACGGTGCACGTACGCCTCAAGCGACCACGGGGTCGAGTAATTTGCGAGGCAAGTTCGCGTAAGTGGGACAGGCCCTTAAAGTAAATGGTATATTTATGGACACACAACTTGGTAGTGAGAGGTCAGAAGCTTAGATAAGGAGAATGATTTGGGAAATAGACACAACATGCTGAATTAACTCAGCGGGTCAGGCAGCATCTCCGGAGCAAAAAGAACAGGTGACGTTTCGGGTCGATCCTCTTCTTCAGACCTCTCGCTCCAATGATATTACAAACATTGTTTGTGGATTTTTTTCGTTTTAGTTCAGTTTAGTTTATTGTCACCTGTACCGAGGCACAGTGAAAAGCTTTTGTTGCGTGCTATCCAGTCAGCAGAAGCACGATTCCGACCTTCCTGTCCTGGGCCTCCTCCATGGCCAGAGTGAGTCCCACCACAAATTGGAGGAACAGCACCTCATATTTCGCTTGGGTAGTTTACACCCCAATGGTATGAGCATTGACTTCTCCAATTTCAGGTAGTCCTTGCTTTCTCCCTCTTTCCACACCGAGCGGAGGTGTTTGGCGAAGCGATCACCAAGCCTATGCTTGGTCTCACCGATGTAGAGCAGCTGACATCTAGAGCATCGGATGCAATAGATGAGGTTGGAGGAGGTGCAGGTGAACCTCTGTCGCACCTGGAAAGGTTGCTTGGGTCTTTGAATGGAGTCAAGGGGGGAGATAAAACGACAAGTGTAGCATTTCTTGCGTTTGCATAGAAACATAGAAACACAGAAAATAGGTGCAGGAGGCCATTCAGCCCTTCGAGCCAGCACCGCCATTCATTGTTCGCATGGCTGATCTTGCAAATCGCCTCGTCGAACACCTCCACTCGGTTCGCAATAACCAACCTGATCTCCCGGTGGCACAGCACTTCATATCCCCCTCCCATTCCAAATCCAACCTTTCTGTCCTGGACCTCCTCCATGGCCAGAGTGAGGACCACCGTAAATTGGAGGAGCAGCACCTCATATTTCGCTTGGGCAGTTTGCACCCTAGCGGTTAAGAACATTGACTTCTCTAATTTCAGATAGTTCCTACTTTCTCCTCCCCTACTCAACTCTCCCTCAGCCCACTGACACCTCTTCTTTTCTTCATCCCCCCCCCCCCCCCCACCCATCCTCACATCAGTCTGCAGAAGGGTTTCGACCAGAAACGTTGCCTATTTCCTTCGCTCCATAGGTGCTGCCTCGCCCGCTGAGTTTCTCCGGCATTTTTGTCTACCTTCGATATTCCAGCATCTGCAGTTCCTTCTTTAACAGCCAGGAGTGGTTTCTGGTCTTATGTCCCAAAATGGAACCATGACATTTTTATGTGTAGGGAAGAACTGCAGACGCTGGTTTACACTGAAATTAGACACATAACGCAGGAGAAACTCAGCGGGCCAGGCAGCATCACTGGAGAAAGGGAATAGGTGACGTTTCGGGTCGAGACCCTTCTTCTGACTGAGAGTCGGGGGAGACGGAAAGGGGGTGCAGTGCAGGTAGAAACGGCAGATGTAGATTTTCCTACTGCCCAACAGGACCAGAGACACGGGTTCCATCCTGACTACGGGCATTGTGTTTACCGAGCTTGTACGTTCTCCCCGTGACCACGTGGGTTTTCTCCGGGTGCTCCAGTTTCATAGAAACATAGAAACATAGAAACTAGGTGCAGGGTTAGGCCATTTGGTCCTTCGAGCCAGCACCGCTATTCAATATGATCATGGCTGATCATTCAAAATCAGTACCTTGTACCTGCTTTCTCCCCATATCCCGTGATTCCGTTAGCTGTAAGAGCTATATCTAACTCTCTCTTGAATCATAGAATCATAGAATCATAGAAAATAGGTGCAGGAGTAGGCCATTCGGCCCTTCGAGCCTGCACCTCCATTCAATATGATCATGGCTGATCATCCAACTCAGTCTGAAGAAGGGTCTCGACCCGAAACGTCGCCTATCTCCTTCGCTCCTTAGATGCTGCTGCACCCGCTGAGTTCCTCCAGCTTTTTGTGTAACCCTCGATTCCCCAGCAACTGCAGTTCCTTCTTTAACATCCAACTCTGTATCCCGTACTTGCCTTCTCTCCATACACCCTGATCCACAAGGGCCACATCTAGCTCCCTCTTAAATATAGCCAATGAACTGGCCTCAACTACCTTCTGTGGCAGAGAATTCCACAGATTCCCAACTCCAAAGACTAACATGGGCTTTCCGTAGAAATAAGGAACTGCATGTGCTAGTTTGTACCAAAGATAGACACAAAATACTGGAGTAACTCAGCGGGTCAGGCACTGGCAGCATCTCTGGAGAGAAGGAATAGGTGATGTTTCGGGTCAAGACCCTTCTCCAGCGATGATGCCAGTCCCGCTGAGTTACTCTATTAAAATATTTTACTTGCAGCAGCACAACAGGTTTCTGAACATTGACAAACAGAAAAAAGTTCAATCAAGAAACAAAAACAATATTGTGCAAAAAAAAACATAGCCCACAAAGAGCAGAATAGTAAGATTGAACGAGAACTTACCAGTTCGAAGGTTGATCTTTATTTTATGAGGAGTCGAAGTGAGGGATTTCGTGAAGAGCCCGCCGGCGCGCATGCTCGACATACTTCAAAGTAGCGGCATGGAATCACAGAAACCAACAATAGAAATGACTTCGCATAGTAAGATTGAAGTGACTAAGATTACCAGATGAAGGTGACTGAGGGTTGGGCGAGGAGGGCACGAAATCCCTCACTTCGACTCCTCATAAAATAAAGATCAACCTTCGAACTGGTAAGTTCTCGTTCAATCTTACTATTTCATTTCGGAGTCACGTGAGTGACTTCGTGAAGACTTCAAAGCTTCTGTGATTACACGCCCTGGACCACGTCCATGCTGACACACCACTACCAGGGATGGATGGGAGGAACAAACTTGCTCAATAGTTCATACTGCAAAACAAGAGCATATTTATTAATAACAAATCAAAACCCCTCATGCGGGGACATCTCCACGTTCTGAACCTGCATTCAGCACGGCTTCTGCGAACTGTAGAGGAGCAGCAACAGGCTTGTTATAAAAACGCTGGAACACAGCTTCATTAGCCCATCCTGCTGTGGCGAGAATTTGGTCCATGGGCACCTCCATGACCCTCGCCGCTGACGTCGATGCAGCCCTGGTGGAATGAGATTTGAACACATTAGTGTCGATACCTGACTTACCCAAGACGACTCGAAGCCACCTGGATATCGTCTGGACTGTCACTCGATCATGAGGTCTCTTATGAGTGACAAGCAGGTATCTCTCCATTCCTCTGATGCGTGCCGTCACCTTGACATAGTGGCGGATATGTGAGGCTAAACATAGCCTAGCATCTGCGGGGTATGCCGGGAACTTCAGCTGCAGCCCTGTGCACACAGGTCTATGCTGCTTTAGTAGCTCGTCAATGAAAAAGACTACTACTGTAGGGGTAGAAGTCATTCTGTCGACACGAAGTTTGTGTAGTGTCTGTACCCTCTGAGCTGAAGTCAGCGCTAGTAACATCACCAGCTTCATGGTGAGTTGGTCCAGTTGGAGCCCTTCCATGGGAGACCACGTCCTGAGCAGGGTTAATATGTCCCTGACATCCCAGGTGATATTATAGCGTGGTGTAGGCGGATTCATATTGAATATACCCCACATGAGTCTGGACACTAGCCTGTTGGATCCTACCCCAATATTGAGGTAGAATGATAGCGCACTTCTGGCGCTGTTGATGGCACTGTAACTTAAGTGTTCATCATTGTGCAACCCCGCGAGGAATTCCAGGACGTCGGTTATTGTCACGCGGCTGCAGTAGGCTTCCCACTTCTTAATATGCGAGCGGTATCTTCGCCTTGTGGACTCTCGACACGACGCCCCGATGGTATCCATGGTCCGAGCTGAGAGGCCGTATTGGACTAACGGCCTGTTCAGAACCTGCAAGCCAACAGATTTAAATAGCTGTGGCAGGGATGTGGCTCCCCTGAGACAGGGTGAGTAACCAATTGTGGGCAACCCTTCAAAAGGACCCAAGGTTCGTTGAGCATGTCAAAGACCACCGGATACCAAGGCTGTGTGGGCCAGTCGGGTATAATAAGGATGCCCTTGGCAGCATCTGCCTGAATCTTTCGCAATACCCGACTGATGAGGCAAAACGGGGGGAAGGCATAGAAAACCCAATTCCCCCAGTCCAGCGAGAATGCATCTAGCGCTATTGCCCCAGGATCTGGTTCCCATGAAACGTAGGTTGGTACCTGATGGTTCAACCGTGACGCAAAAAGGTCAACATCCGGTTTACCAAATTTGGCTGTGACTTTAGAAAAAGTCTCAGGATGCAACATCCATTCAATATTGTCATTAAATTTGCGTGACCTGGTGTCCGCCACAGTATTAAGCTCACCTGGCAAATAGGTAGCTGAAATCCAAATGTCTCTTTGAACACACCAGAGCCAAATTGAGTTAGCCAATTTGTCACACGAAACTGACCTGGTACCACCCATATGGTTTAAGTATGCCACTGCTGTGGTGTTGTCTATTTGGAGACGGACATGTGCTCCAACAAGCTTGGAACAATACGCACGAAGTCCGTGGAATGCTGCCAGCAACTCCAAATAGTTAATCCCTTGAGTCAACAACATCGTCGATTCAAGGGTGTCCCATCTGCCCCCACAACTAGAGCAATTATCCGTGGCTCCCCAGCCATTGGAGCTTGCATCAGTCTGCAAATATACCACCGGATTAGCCTCCCTGATAGGCTTGAATGAGCTGCTAATGTGACACACCCACCATTGCAACTCATTTATCGCTTCGGGCGGCAGCTGCATGGACCGATCATAATGACCAGCGTTCTGTTTTAACGCAGCAATTTTAGCTCTTTGCAAATTCTGATAATGCAAAGGTCCATATCGCGCTGCCGGAAACAAAGCTACAAGCTTCCCAATTATTGTAGCTGAATGCCGAATCGATGGTATATTGGTGCGGATTAAATCTAGACACACCTGGGTAACCTCCTCAATCTTGTTAATTGGAATGGTAACCCTCATGCTCATAGAGTTCACCGTGAACCCTAGGTAATTAATCACCTGGGCAGGGCAGAACTTTGATTTCTCTGGATGGACAATAAACCCTAATTGTTGAAATATATTGACAGCAGCTGCAACACCCTGTTCAGCCAATTCCAGGGTGTGGCCCACAATTAAGATATCATCTAAGTAGGCCATAACTATATGGTGTCGTTGTCTCAAATAAGCCATAATTGGTTTCACTAATCTAGTGAACAACCCAGGGGCTGTGGTGAGCCCATTAGGCAAAGCCTTGTACTGCCAGAGTTGCCCCATCCAGATGAATTTCAAAAACCTTCTGTCGTATTTCTGGATGGATACTGAATAATATGCGTCTTTCAAATCGATGCATGCCATAAAGCAACCATGAGAAATCAATGATTTGGCTGTTTCAAACGTATCCATTTTAAAATGAGTATATGTTACAAAAGTATTCAAACGGGTTAGATCAATAATGACACGACAACCTCCATCCTTCTTAGGTCTGGTGAATATATTCGAAACAAATTCAACTGGCTCATGCACCGCTCTCTCAATCACTCCCTTCTGCTCAAGACTTAAAAGTTCCTTGTAGCCTGCTGCCTGTTCTGCAGCAGATAATTTAAACGTTCGAGCGGGCATGTGCTGGGATGGAGGAATGTCGCCATTAATAAACTCAATTTTATGCCCCTGAATATTCTGCAACACATACTCTTCACCAGTAAAATTACCCCATGCACCCAAAAACAACCGAAGGCGACCACCAACATGTGAAGTTAAACAAAGAGAAAAGAGAGAACCAGACCCCCTCACCTCCGTGGTTACCGGCGGTCCTTGACACGCATAGGTGGACGTGGAGGTGCTGGGTTGGCTTGAGGGCGCGGCGTCTTCGTTTTCCACCAGGGTCTCTGCCGACCCTGTCCTAAAAAAGACCCCTGGTGCTGGGTCTGATGTTGCTGTTGTTGTGGAGCTTGAGGGTGGGTCCTCGTCGAGGTACTAGCAGACCCTCGTGATCGAATGTATGGAGACTTTGAGCCTGACGGTGCGGGGGCACTCTGAGAGCGCATGATCCCCACCGTTTTGGCTTGTTCGTCAAGCTCTTTGACTCTCTTCGAGAGGTCCTCCCCAAAGAGCTGACGGGGCGGGGGCGGCGGCGGTGGCTTGCACAATCCTGCAAACTTCGGATTGAGCGCTGGGCGGATGCTGGTTTTGCGAAACCCGTTGATTTCGTGCTGGGTCGCGCACAGGAGGGCCAGAGCATCTTCCTGGTCCAAATTCAGTTCGTCCCCGTCCACCGACCGCGCAAAGGCGGTAATACCGGCCGTGAGGAGCTTCAGGATCCGCTGCAATTTTACCTCTTGTTGACGGATAGCCGCACTGATGTTGCCCCATATCGGCGTATTGACCACAGGCACGTTGAGGGAGTTGCAATTGGATGGAGCCTTGTGACGGCTCATTGCCTGAATGAGGACTTCTTCCTGTAGTTGCTGGTTGTTAAGAAAGTCCACAGTGGCTGCCAGCTTTTCGTTTAAAGGAAGTCCAGATGAATGTGGGGCCGCAAATTTGGTCGCCACATCCAGAAGATCCTCCGCTGGCACCTCCAACGGAGATGGTATGGGATCCACCAAAACCTCCTCCTCCTGCTGCTCCAGGCTGATGGTAGAGGCTGGTGACGACGCCCTGTGCCTGTTGCTGCCCTGCTGTTGTTGACTTTGAAGCAGGAGCTCCAGCAGCCGCTCCATACGGTCAATACGCCCTTCACCCTGAACACTCAGGTGGTCGGAGTCCTCCGGCTCTGAAAAGAAAACCGGGCTCCTATCATCGGCCCGCACCTCATCGAGGCCCTGCCGGTGCCGGTAGTTGTCGCTAACAGCCGCCGAGGCAAAACTGCGCGATTCCCGCGCGGGCGTGTTCAACCGCCTCCGTTTAGCGGGAGCTGACGCCGCTGCCACTAAGGGCACTTGCAGCGTGGTGTCGGCACCAGCCGAAGCATGGCTGCCTGAAGCCCGCGCAGGCTTGCCGGCTGCCCACATCGTGGACTTTGCTGACGCATGGTCTCGCCCACCCATCCATGGGGGGCTCGGCGACCGTGACGAGACCTGACTCAACCGACCCGTCCCGGCGTCGAGAGTCGGGGTGTGCCGGCTGGACCTCACAGCCGCCCCGGGTCTCGCCCTGGAACCTGACCGCACCTCCGTGTCAGGCAATGCCTTAGCCCTGGTAGGGTTAGGCTTCTGGGCTCCTGCCCTTCCCCTACTCGGAGGGTTGAGTGGAACAGGCCGTGCAGCCGCACGCACCCTGCTCGAGGTCGCCAGCGAGCCCGCTGACGACCTGACTGCCATGGCAGGGTCCTCCTGCTCTGGCGGCACACCACACTCCTCCTCGTCGAACTCCTCCGAGCTGTGGTGTGCTGGCGGATCTGGACCTGTAACCACAGGGCTTACCCACATCTCCGCCTGAGTCCCGGCCTGCGTTGCAGGTACTGCCGATGGTAAAGGCCCCGGAACTGTTGACCGGCGAACTCGTCCTGACGTCCTCCGGCCCTTGGAACTCCCATCCATGTCCTTGCTGCAAGACATAACCAACAACAAGGACCACCAACTAAAGGTAGAATACTTACCTCCCTACCTCCGTGGCCCCTTATGAAGGGCTGGCGAGGAGCGCGCTCCACCGCCAGCCGTCGCAGCAACGCGGTACGACGATATGTCGAGCATGCGCGCCGGCGGGCTCTTCACGAAGTCACTCACGTGACTCCGAAATTAAATAGAAATTGCTATTGATGATACAGCAACAAGCACTAATGAATTTAGTTTAGTTTAGAGAGACAGCGTGGACAAAGGCCCTTCGGCCCACCCAGTCCGCACCGACCAGGAAACCTCATATCCTAACACTATCCTGCACGCACTCTGATACCAAGCCAATTAACGTACAAACCTGTACGTCTTGTTCATCAGTCAATGAAAGTAAACATGCAGGTACAGCAGGCAGTGAAGAAAGCCAATTACATGTTGGCCTTCATTACAGTTGAGTAAAGGAGCAAAGAGGTCCTTCTGCAGTTGTACAGGGCCCTAGTGAGACCACCTGGAGTATCATGTGCAGTTTTGGTCTCCAAATTTGAGGAAGGACATTCGTGCCATTGAGGGAGTGCAGCGTAGGTTTACAAGGTTAATTCCCAGGATGGCGGGACTGTCATATGCTGAGAGAATGGAGCGGCTGGGTTTGTATACTCTGGAGTTTAGAAGGATGAGAGGGGATCTTATTGAAACGTATAAGATTATAAAGGGTTTCGACACACTAGAGGCAGGAAACATGTTCCCAATGTTGGGGAAGTCCAGAACCAGGAGCCACCGTTTAAGGATAAGGGATAAGCCATTTAGAATGGAGATGAGGAAACACTTTTTCACACAGAGAGTCTGTGGAATGCTCTACCTCTAGGGTGGTGGAGGCCGGTTCTCTGGATACTTTCAAGAGAGAGCTAGATAAGACTCTTAAAGATAGCGGAGTCAGGGGATGTGGGACGAAGGCAGGAACGGGGTACTGATTGTGGATGATCAGCCTTGATCACATTGAATGGCGGTGCTGGCTCGAAGGGCCGAATGGCCTACTCCTGCACCTATTGTCTATTGTCTATTGTAATGATCCTCTATAAGATCCTCTTCACCACCAAGCAAAGAGAGATCAGCTCTATTATCTATTGTCTATTGTCTTTGGAGTGTGGGAATAAACCGAAGATCTCGGAGAAAACCCACGCGGCCACGGGGAGAAGTTACAAATGCCGTACAGACAGCACCCGTGGTGTCAGGATCGAACCCGGGTCTCTGGCGCCATGAGCGCTGCGAGGCAGCGACTCTACCGCTGCGCCACCGTGACATGAGAGTCCTCCATCTCTTATTTTAACCGGTGTTAACAAGGAGGTTAATAAATCCTTTATTACTGCAGATGACTGCCACATGAACAGCCTCGCACTGCCTGATAACACCGCCAGCACTGCCTTCCACTCTGTATTGTCCAAATGTCTGGAATTCCTACCAGATGCTCCTGTTATCAACATCATATGAATGCACATTGTTGGACCCAATAAATCAGCCGGTGTCAGAACAAGGGGTTAAGATGATCCGTCCTGGCCGTTTCGAAAAGCCACGTCTAACTGAGTGGAGCAATGAAGTTGACAAATGAAGCATTATGGCCCTTGTTACCACGTTGTGTTGTAAATCTGAGCGACAGGTACCTGAAGGAGTTAGCAGACCCCTTTAAAGAATAACCTGCCCATGACAGATACATTGTGTTTCATTGTGGCGCTTATATGACAGAACGGCATCCACTATAATTAAGCTGATGGTGGATATGATGAATAAAAGACCAATCATACGGATTTAATTATACACAGCCAGCAATGTGAAGTGCGCAAAATGGAATTAATGAGCACAATAAAGTTTAAATGTCTCTCTACATCATCTAAATCAGTTGGTAGAAAGCTGTTACCCGCAGAATACCCGGTGCCATTATTTTGAGCTGAGCTGAGGCGAAGGAATTAGCACTTGTTTTTAATGCATGAATCTGCATAAAAGTGACTTATCCTGAAGCAGATCTCATTGGCGTTTCCTTTAGTTTAGAGTTGACGGTTTTTTTAGGGTTTCAGAGAGGCAGCGCGGTAACAGGCCCTTCGGCCCACCGAGTCCGTGCCGCCCAGCGATCCCCGCACACTAAAAACCCTGTCCCACTGTACGGGTTCATTCACGTGCTCTCCCGAGTTTAAAAAAAAAATCAAACTCGTGGTAAGCCGGTAGAAATGAACGCAGCCGGTACGTCGGAGCTCGGGGACGCCTCGTAACGTGGCTCGTAACGCTAACGGCAGGTACTCGGGAAACGCGGTAAGCTCGGGAAGACTCGTGAAGATTTTTCAACGTGTCCACGAGAGCCCCGAGTACTTGGGAGCGGCCATTACCGTAACTCTCCGAGTTCGAATCAGGGCAAACTCGGGAGAACACTTGAATGAACTCGTTCAGTGGGACTTGGCTATAACACTCTCCTACGCGCACTAGGGACAATTTACAATTTTTATCGAATCTGTTTGATGTGTAGCCCTTTGGAATGTGTGAGGAAACCATACCACCCAGAGGAAACCCACTCGGTCACAGGGAGAACGTGCAAACTCCATACTGACAGTATGCCCTGTACCAGGATCGAACCCGGGTCTCTGGCGCTGTAGGGCAGCAACTTTATTGCATTTCAGTTCTGAATGAAAGTAAGTGTAGAATTCAAGTGGAACTGAGCTGCGTACTAACACACATGGTGGTCTTTTCATTATACAATCCTGATGTACCACAGACTCTGATGTGGCAACCGTTCTTTTAATTGGCAGTTTCAGATGCCACGTTAAATAATTGTTCCTTAAATCATGGATTGCAACATTTCCATTTTGTACTTGGCGGCACGGTGGCCCAGCGGCAGAGTTGCTGCCTTTTACTGCACCAGGGACCCGGGTTCGATCCTGACCACGGGTCTTTAATGCATTTCGTTGTCTAATGCATTTCGTTGTCTCTGTACTGTACACTGACAATGACAATTAAAATTGAATCTGAATCTGAATCTGTCTGTACGGAGTTTGTACGTTTTCCCCGTGACCTGCGTGGGTTTTCCCCGGGAGCTCCAGTTTCCTCCCGCACTCCAAAGACGTTCAGGTTTGTAGGCTAATTGACTTGGTAAAAATTGTAAATTGTCCCCAGTGTGTGTAGGATAGTGTTAGTGTGCGGGGATCGCTGGTCGGCGCGGACTCGGTGGGCCGAAGGGCCCGTTTCCGCGCTGTGTCTCTAAACTAAACCCCTTGTTTCAAAGATTGTTTTGTTAAAAAAGGCCTTTGATGGCATGTTTAAGAAAGAAATGCAGATGCTGGAAAAATCGAAGGTAGATAAAAAAGCTGGAGAAACTCAGCGGGTGAGGCAGCATCTATGGAGCGAAGGAATAGGCGACGTTTCGGGTCGAGACTCTTCTTGAATCATCGTGGGTTAATCATCGTGTGTTATCGTGAATCATTGCGTGTTAATATATGACAGCTATAACCCAATGTTTCAATTTGAATTAAAAATTAAATATATTGAAAATAATTTCAATAAAACCCAACTTAACCCAATATAAAATGAATGTTCACCTAAAAAGCTCTCAATAACTCAAGCAAATGTTGTACTGCCTTGATATATTAAGAGCTTTTGTAAGTGATATTTATTTCACATTGATGATAGGCACAAAATGCTGGAGTAACTCAGCGGGACAGGCAGCATCACTGGAGAGAAAGAATGGGCGACGTTTCAGGTCGAGACCCATCTTGATCAGTCTGAAGAAGGGTCTCGACCCGAAGCATCACCCATTCCTTCTTCCACACAACTCCCATTAGAGTTTTCTGCCCCTTAGAGTTTCGCAGCTCTACCCATATCGATTCCACATCCTCCAAGCTAATGTCCTTCCTTTCTATTGCATTAATCTCCTCTCTCAGCAGCAACGCTACCCCACCTCCTTTTCCTTTCCATCTATCCCTCCTGAATATTGTATACCCCTGGATGTTCAGCTCCCAGCCTTGGTCACCCTGGAGCCATGTCTCTGTGATCCCAACTATAGCATAGTCATTAATAACTATCTGCACCTTCAACTCATCCACCTTATTACGAATGCTCCTCGCATTGAGACACAAAGCCTTCAGGCTTGTTTTTACAACACTTTTACCCTTTATACAATTATGTGGCCCTTTTTGATTTATCCCCCTGTACACGTTGGGTCCGAGTGCTTCCCTTCTCTGCCTCCTGCCTCAGACACCGTCTCCTAGCTATCTCTATTTGAGTCCCTCCCCCCCAACCTATCTAGTTTAAAGTCCCCCCAGTAGCCATTGCAAATTTCAAGCCAGCACCGCCATTCAATGTGATCATGGCTGATCATCCCCAATCAGTACCCCGTGTTCCTTCCTATTGATCAGCCGTGATCACAATGAATGGCGGTGCTGGCTCGAGGGGCCGAATGGCCTACTCCTGCACCTATTGCCTATTGCCTATTCATTTTACATTGGGTTCAGTTGGCAGCTATTGAAATTATTATTTTTAATTATTTTCTTTCAAAAATAGCACAAATTGAAACATCTGCGATTAAATCGAACTCTCCCACGAGAGTTATGCAAGTTCCCCTATCACCAACCGTAGAGATTACTGGAGCAGTACCCTCTCACAAGTTGAGAACCGGCGTGGGGAGGGTGGGTTTGTTCTGTGCAGCAAGCAGCAATGTCACAGGTTTGGAGCGATCATATGCTCTGGCTAGCTAGGACATATGCCAGGGGAAAAAAAAAAACAGCAGGCACTTAACTCTACCAAAGGTCACAAGAAGACAGCGGCTCTGGCCACCAGCTGTCTCCCCGCTTTGCTCCGCATGTTACTAGATGTTAACCGCGCTGACATCAGTGGGGGGGATAACCTTCACCAAGGTATGTCACAACATGACGGCATAGTGGTGGTGGGCTGAGATGACAAGGTGGGGGGGGGGGGAGCTCTTCTTCGCTTTGATACCTCCAATGTTGAGCCCCGGAGCCTGATGCTAATCAGTAGCTACAGTGAACACAGCTCCCTCATCCAACGACCGCACCCACCTTTTGTATTTCTAACCAAGTCGCACTGAAGGGGCATGGATGCTGAAATATGCCCCCCCTCCGGGGCTCACAAGGGGAACCGCGACCTCTCACGAACCCATCCTCGAGGCTTACTTTGCGACACAAAATTTCATAGAAACATAGAAAAATATGTGCAGGAGTAGGGCCATTTGGACTATCTTTGATCGGACTTTGCTATCTTTACCTTGCACTAAAGGTTATTCTGATTCTGTACACTGTAAATGGCTCGATTGTAATCATGTATTAACATAGAAACATAGAAAATAGCTGCAGGAGTAGGCCATTCGGTCCTTCGATCCTGCACCGCCATTCAATGTGATCATGGCTGATCATCCAACTCAGTATCCCGTACCTGCCTTCTCTCCATACCCCCTGATCCCTTTAGCCACAAGTGCCACATCTAACGCCCTCTTAAATATAGCCAATGAACTGGCCTCAACTACCTTCTGTGGCAGAGAATTCTAGAGACTCACCACTCTCTGTGTAAAGAATGTTTTCCTCATCTCGGTCCTAAAGGAAATCCCCCTTACCCTTAGACTGTGACCCCTTGTTCTGGACTTCCCCAACATCGGGAACAATCTTCCTGCATCTAGCTTGTCCAACACATTAAGAATTTTGTAACTTTCTATAAGATCCCCCCTCAATCTTCTAAATTCCAGAGGGTACAAGCCGAGTCTATCCAGTCTTTCCTCATATGAAAGTCCTGACATCCCAGGAATCAGTCTGGTCATCATCAGTCATCAAACTCAGCAATTCCTAGCTAATTCTTTCAAAGATTCTGGGAGCAGTGGTAGACTCACGATAAGGATTTGGTTGCTCTATGACACGGCTTCTCGTGCTCCTGTGGTTTTGATAAAATAATTTTGTAAAGGCATAAAAAATATACGTGCAAGCAGCATTGCCATTTTATTTCTCTCCCAGACTAATTTAACAAAGTGCAAGGAACATCTGATCTAGGAAAATACGTCGCTCCCCCTTCATAAAAAAGAATGAATCTACCATTGCCATTCACTGCGGCAATTATATTAATCAGCAAATTACTTTGAAGTCACTTTGCAAAGTGACATCTCCACTGTGATTCGGGCGACTCTCCAAACTGATTGAAGCCATCACTGTCGAAGAGGGGCGTCACGGTGGCGCAGCTGGTAGACCCGCTGCCTCGCCGGCGCAGAGGACCTTGGATTCGATCCTAAACTCGGGGTGCTGTCCACATGGGGTTTTCCCGGCACGTTCTTCCCTTTGGCCGCGTGGGTTTCCTCCGGGTGCTCCGGATTCCTCCCACTTCCCAAAGACGTGCGGGTTTGAAGGATAAAATGGCCTCTGCAAATTCCCCCCCCAGTGTGCAGGGAGTGCATGAGAAAGTCGGATAACATAGAACTAGTATCAATGGGTGATCGATGGTCGGCGTGGATCGGTGGGCCGAATGGCCTGCTTTCACACTAACCATATAACCATATAACCATATAACAATTACAGCACGGAAACAGGCCATCTCGGCCCTTCAAGTCCGTGCCGAACAACTTTTTTCCCTTAGTCCCACCTGCCTGCACTCATACCATAACCCTCCATACCCTTCTCATCCATATGCCTATCCAATTTATTTTTAAATGATACCAACGAACCTGCCGCCACCACTTCCACTGGAAGCTCATTCCACACCGCTACCACTCTCTGAGTAAAGAAGTTCCCCCTCATGTTACCCCTAAACCTCTGTCCCTTAATTCTAAAGTCATGTCCCCTTGTTTGAATCTTCCCTATTCTCAAAGGAAAAAGCTTGTCCACATTAACTCTGTCTATCCCTCTCATCATTTTAAAGACCTCTATCAAGTCCCCCCTTAACCTTCTGCGCTCCAGAGAATAAAGACCTAACTTATTCAACCTATCTCTGTAACTTAGCTGTTGAAACCCAGGCAACATTCTAGTAAATCTCCTCTGTACCCTCTCTATTTTGTTGACATCCTTCCTGTAATTGGGCGACCAAAATTGTACACCATACTCCAGATTTGGTCTCACCAACGCCTTGTACAATTTTAACATTACATCCCAGCTTCTATACTCAATGCTCTGATTTATAAAGGCTAGCATACCAAAAGCTTTCTTTACCACCCTATCTATATGAGATTCTACCTTCAAGGAACTATGCACAGTTATTCCCAGATCCCTCTGTTCAACTGTATTCTTCAATTCCCTACCGTTTACCATGTACGTCCTATTTTGATTTGTCCTGCCAAGGTGTAGCACCTCACATTTATCAGCATTAAACTCCATCTGCCATCTTTCAGCCCATTTTTCCAACTGGCCTAAATCACTCTGTAGACTTTGGAAATCCTCTTCATTATCCACAACACCCCCTATCTTGGTATCATCTGCATACTTACTAATCCAATTTACCACCCCTTCATCCAGATCATTGATGTACATGACAAACAACAAAGGACCCAACACAGATCCCTGAGGCACCCCACTAGTCACCTGCCTCCAACCCGACAAACAGCCATCCACCATTACCCTCTGGCTTCTCCCATTCAGCCACTGTTGAATCCATCTTGCTATTCCTGCATTTATACCCAACAGTTGAACCTTCTTAACCAACCTTCCATGAGGAACCTTGTCAAAGGCCTTACTGAAGTCCATATAGACAACATCCACTGCTTTACCCTCGTCAATTTCCCTAGTAACCTCTTCAAAAAATTCAAGAAGATTAGTCAAACATGACCTTCCAGGCATAAATCCATGTTGGCTGTTCCTAATTAGACCCTCTTTATCCAGATACTTATATATATTATCTCTAAGTAGCTTTTCCATTAATTTGCCCACCACTGAAGTCAAACTAACCGGTCTATAATTGCTAGGTTTACTTTTAGAACCCTTTTTAAACAATGGAACAACATGCGCAGTACGCCAATCCTCGGGGACTATTCCAGTTTCTAATGACATTTGAAATATTTCTGTCATAGCCCCGGCTATTTCTACACTAACTTCCCTCAATGTCCTAGGGAATATCCTGTCAGGACCTGGAGACTTATCCACTTTTATATTTTTCAAAAGTGCCAGTACTTCTTTTACTTTGAAACTCATAGTATCCATAGCTACTCTACTAGTTTCCCTTACCTCACATAATTCAATATCCTTCTCCTTGGTGAATACCGAAGAAAAGAAAGTGTTCAGTATCTCCCCCATCTCTTTTGGCTCTGCAGATAGCTGTCCACTCGGTCTCTCCAATGGACCAATTTTATCCCTTGTTATCCTTTTGCTATTAACATAGCTGTAGAAACCCTTTGGATTTACTTTCACCTTACTTGCCAAAGCAACCTCATATCTTCTTTTAGTTTTTCTAATTTCTTTCTTTAGATTCTTTTTACATTCCTTATACTCCTCAAGCACCTCATTTACTTCACGCTGCCTATAATTATTGTAGATCTCCCTCTTTTTCCGAACAAGATGTCCAATTTCCCTTGAAAACCAGGGCTCTTTCCAATTTTTATTGGTTCCTTTCAACCGAACAGGAACATAAAGATTTTGTACTCTTAATATTTCCCCTTTAAATGTCCTCCATTTCTCCTCTACATCTTTCCCATAAAACAAAATGTCCCAGTTCACTCCTTTTAAATCATCTCGCATCTCGTTAAAGTTAGCCTTTCTCCAATCAAAAATCTCAACCCTAGGCCCAGTTCTGTCCTTCTCCATAATTATATTGAAACTAATGGTATTGTGATCACTGGACCCGAAGTGCTCCCCTACGCATACCTCCGCCACCTGTCCCGTCTCATTTCCTAACAGGAGGTCCAGCACTGCCCCTCCTCTAGTAGGCACCTCTATGTATTGCTGCAAAAAGCTATCCTGCACACACTTTACAAACTCCAAACCATCCAGCCCATTTACAGAATGTGTTTCCCAGTCTATGTGTGGAAAGTTGAAATCTCCCACAATCACTACCTTGTGCTTACTACTAATATCTGCTATCTCTTTACATATTTGCTCTTCCAATTCTCGTTCCCCATTTGGCGGTCTATAATATACCCCTATAAGTGTTGCTACACCTTTCCCACTTCTAAGTTCCACCCAAATAGCCTCCCTAGATGAGCCCTCCAATCTATCCTGCCAAAGCACTGCTGTAATATCTTCCCTGACTAGCAATGCAACACCTCCACCTCTTGCCCCTCCAATTCTATCACACCTGAAGCAACGAAATCCTGGAATATTTAGTTTCCAATCACAGCCCTCCTGCAACCATGTTTCACTGATCGCCACAACATCATACTTCCAGGTGTCTATCCAGACTCTAAGCTCATCCACCTTTCTTACAATGTTCCTAGCATTAAAATATGCACATTTAAGAAACCCCCCATCTCTTATTCTCTGTTTATTTCCTTTTTTTTCTTTCTCCTCTTGTGTCCGAGTGCTTCCCTTTTCTGCTTCCTCCCTCCCATTCTGTCTGCTAGCTTTTGCTATTTGCATCCCTCGCCCCAACCATTCTAGTTTAAAGTCTCCCCAGTGGCCTTTGCAAATTTCCCCGCCAGGATATTGGTCCCCCTCGGGTTCAAGTGCAACCCATCCTTTCTGTACAGGTCCCACCTACCCCAAAAGAAGTCCCAATGATCCAGAAACTTGAATCCCTGCCCTCTGCACCAGTCTTTCAGCCAAGCATTTATCCTCCACCTTGCTCCATTTCTACTCTCACTGTCACGTGGCACAGGCAGTAATCCTGAGATTGTTACCTTTTTGGTCCTTTTCCTCAACTCTCCTCCCAAGTCCTTAAATCCTCCCTTCAGGACCTCTTCTCTTTTTTTACCTATGTCATTGGTACCTATATGTACCACGACCTCAGGCTCCTCTCCCTCTGATTTAAGGATATCTTGGACACGTTTAGACACGTCCAAGACCTTGGCGCCAGGGAGGCAGACCACCATCCTGGTCTCCCGACTGCGTCCACAGAATCGCCTGTCCGACCCCCTAACAAAAGAGTCCCCAATTACTATTGCCCTCCTCTTTTTTTCCCTACCTTTCGGAGCAACAGGGGCGGTCTCTGTGCTGAAGGCCCGTCCGCTGTCGCTACCCCCGGGTAGGCTGTCACCCCCATCCGTACTCAAACAGGAGTACTTATTTGCCAGGTGTACTGACATTGGAGTACTCACTTGTTCATGCCTCTGCCCCTTGCCCTTCCTTAGCGTGACCCACATGTCTCTCTCCTGTGGTTTTGGAGTGACCACCTCCCTATAACTCTCCTCTATCACCTTTTCACTCTCCCTGACCCTGACTCTCACTGTATCTCTAAACTGAACTAAAGATTTTGGTGCCGAGACCTAAGCAGATGGATCACAGAAGATTCAGCATAACATTCATTAAAAAAAATTAAAATTAGATATGACCACACCGCAGATCGTGTGCAGGAAGGAGCTGCAGATGCTGGTTTACCGTAGGGGGCGCCGTCGAGTATGGCTGCCCTGCCAGCAGCTGTTAGTCATTTCACCTTTTAAAAAACATTTTTTTAATGAGTTAAAAGTGTTTTGGAGGTCTTCTAGTCTTTTTATGTGGGGGGGGGGGGAAACTATTTTTCACAGTCCCGTATTTTTCTCCGAGCCGTATTTTCGCCCCGTCCTCGCGGCCTACCAACAGGACTGGAGCGGCGTTTCCTGCCGGGACCGGCCCAGAACGTCAGCTTCGGTGGAGCACCTTCGTGGAGCGGGCGGTGCCTTACCCGGGAGCTGCAGTCTGTGGAGCTTCCAGCCGCGGTCTGCGGAGCTTCCAGCCGCGGGCGGCACTGAACTTTGAACACCGCGGAGCGTGGGATCTCTCGCTGAGATCGCCAGTGTTGGGGTGCCGACCGGCGCGGCCCGTGGACTTCGGGACCCGCGGTCTCCGGGGAGGAAGCGGCCACTCCAGACACTCCGGGCCGCTGAGGGTGTTCACCCAACGCCGGAGCTCCATTATCCGACGAGAGGGCCTGAAGTATCGGACTGCCATAGCGGAGACTGCGGAGGCCTCAATAGGCCCGAATATGGGTGATGGAACTGAACTTTGCTGTCTCCCTCACATTGTGGAGGGATGCTTTTATGTTTATTGTTAAATTCTTTAACGTCGTGTCTTATCTTTATTCGTGTGGTGCAATGGCAAGTCAACTTTCACTACACCATTGGTGTATGTGATAATAAATGTCCTTTGTACTTGATTTACACTGAAGCTGGACACAAAATGCTGGAGCAACTCAGTCTGGCACCATCTCTGGAGAAGAGAAATGGGTGACGTTTCGGGTTGAGACCCTTCATCGGACCCCTAAGAGTATTTGTCTTAACCATAAAGTCGACACAAATGCTGGAGTAACTCAATGGGACAGGCAGCATCTCTGGAGAGAAGGAATGGGTGACGTTTCGGGTCGAAGTGTCTTCTTCAGAGAAAGGGAAACGAGAGATATAGACAGTGATTTAATGAGATGTAGAAAAAATTAATGAAGAAGGGTCTCGACCCGAAACGTCACCCATTCCTTCTCTCCAGAGATGCTGCCTGAGTTACTCCAGCACTCTATCTTCGGTTTAAAGCAGTATCTACAATTCCTTCCTACACTGTTTTAATTATAATTTTGTTTTAAACTAAACTAAGTTTTTAGCTATCAGCGATTGTGCAGGAAATCTGCAATTAGACTACGTAAAATGGGATTAGGAGGCAAAGATCCGCAATGATTGAATGGCGGAGTGGACTCGATGGGCCGAATGGCTTAATTTTACTCCTAGAACTTGTGAACTTGTGAAGTTGTAAACTCAATGAATCAGGCAGCATCTCTGAAGAACATGGTTATGTGATGTTTTGGGTCGAGACCCTTCTTCAGACTGATGCTATATAGAGAGGAAGACATTCATTTATGCAATTTTAGGTTTATAGACAACAGACAATAGGTGCAGGAGTAGGCCATTCAGCCCTTCGAGCCAGCACCGCCATTCAATGTGATCATGGCTGATCATCCCCAATCAGTACCCCGTTCCTGCCTTCTCCCCGTATTCCGTGACTCCGCTATCTTTAAGAGCACTATCTAACTCTCTCTTGAAAGTATCCAGAGAACCTGCCTCCACCGCCCTCCGAGGCAGAGAATTCCACAGACTCACAACTCTCTGTGAGAAAAAGCGTTTCCTCAAATCCGTTCTAAATGGCTTACTCCTTATTCTTAAACTGTGGCCCCTGGTTCTGGACTCCCCCAACATCGGGAACATGTTTCCTTCCTCTAGCGTGTCCAAACCCTTAACAATCTTACATGTTTCAATGAGGTATCCTCTCATCCTTCTAAACTCCAGAGTGTACCAGCCCAGCTGCTCCATTCTCTCAGCATATGTCAGTCCCGCCATCCCGGGATTTAAACTTGTAAACCTATGCTGCACTCCCTCAATAGCAAGAATGTCCTTCCTCAAATTAGGGGAGCAAAACTGCACACAATACTCCAGGTGTGGTCTCACTAGGGCTCTGTACAACTGCAGAAGGACCTCTTTGCTCCTATATTTGATTCCTCTTGTTATAAAGGCAAACATGCCATTCGCTTTCTTCACTGCCTGCTCTACCTGATGTTTAGTTAATTTTAGAAATACAGCATGGAAATAGGTACTTCGTCCAGCATGCCCATGTGAACAGGCAGACACAAAATGCTGGAGAGACTCAGCGGGACAGGCAGCATCTCTGGAGAGAAGGAATGGATGACGTTTTATGTCAAGACCCCACTCATGTGAACCATCGATCACCCGATCGCACTGGTTCAATGTTATGCCATTTTCTCACCAGAAGCCAATTAAACTACAAATCTGTCACCAAAAACCAGGGCCGCTCTCTGGTTGTGGTAGGATGATTACGTTGCCTGATAACAGCTGGGAAGAAACCGCCCCGGAATCTGGAGGTGTGCGTGTTCACACGTCTATACGGGGAGGGGGGGGACGAGGGAGTGCCAGGGTGCGACCCGTCCTTGATTATGCTGCTGGCCATGTCAAGGCTGGGTGAGGTATAAATGGAGTCAACGGAAGGGAGGTTGGTTTGCGCGATGATCTGGGCTGCGTACCCAATTGGCTGCAATTTAATGCGGTCTTCGATGGCGCCGTTCCCAAACCAAGCTGCGATGCGCCCCGATAAAATGCTTTCTACGGTGCTCTGGGTTCGATCCTCACCTCCGTTCAACGTACGACAGTTCAACGGCATGGAGCGCGCGGGGAAAGAAAGGTTAACACACGGAAAAAGGATTACAGTTTCTGCAAAGAGTGTGCATAAATGCATCGAAAGCCAGACAGATCCCGAAACGCAAATGATTGAATTACAAAACATCTGGGTAATGTATCATTTGAGTCTGGTTAAAAATTCCTGTTTTCCCCCCTCCCGTGACCTCCAAGCTTAGGTTTCAGTGTGGCTGGTAGACCTCCATGAATAATCCATGAAGTCTGATGCGGAAATATTCGCAGAAAGCCAGTGAACAGTGCACTTGGTCAGGCTTACCTCCACCACCTCAGCTGAACGCTGAAGTATTTCTGTCAGATCACAATGCAATAATATCCATTGGCTAACTGCCAGGGTTAAGTACCTTTCTGCCTTCCTGCCTCTCAGGATGTCAGGTTAAAATGGGATACGCGGCTTGAAGTACGACATCGATCGACACTGATAATTTACATAAATAAAATCTTATCTTACATAAAAGGCACCCTGTGATTTTAAGAATATATAAGATTCTCAGACTGAGATTGTCAGATTTATAGTTCAGTTTAGGTTTAGTTTAGTGTAGTTTAGTTGATTATGCTGCTGGCCTTGCCAAGGCTGGGTGAGGTACAAATGGAGTCAACGGAAGGGAGGTTGGTTTTTAAAAGTAAAGTGGATAGGTATATGGGCGGGAAGGGAATGGAGGGGTATGGTCTGAGTGCAGGTAGATGGGACTAGGGGAAAATAAATGGTCGGCACGGACTGGAAGGGCCGAGAGGGCCTGTTTCCGTGCTGTAATTGTTATATGGTTATATATGGTGTTATTTAAGGTCATAAGGTCATAGGTGTAGAATTAGGCCATTCAGCCCATCAAGTCTACTCCACCATTCGATCATGATTGATTTATCTCTCCCTCCTAACCCCATTCTCTTGCCTCCTCCCCATAACCTCTGACACCTGTACATAGTTCGGAGATGCAGCGCGGAAACAGGCCCTTCGGCCCACCGAGTCCGCACGGACCAGCGATCACCGCACCCTAACGCTGTCCTACACACATCAGGGACAATTTCACATTTGCACCAAGCCAATGAACCTACAAACCTGTATGTCTTTGGTACCAAAAACAGGAAGGCAGATTACTATCAAGTTGGGAAAAGGGGAAGTACAACGGGATCTGGGGGTCCTTGTACATCAGTCTATGAAAGTAAGCATGCAGGTTCTGCAGGCAGTGAAGAAAGCGAATGGCATGTTGGCCTTTACAACAAGAGGAGTTGAGTATAGGAACAAAGAGGTCCTTCTGCAGTTGTACAGGGTCCTAGTGAGACCACACCTGGAGTATTGTGTGCAGTTTTGGTCCCCTAATTTGAGGAAGAACATTCTTGCTATTGAGGGAGTGTAGCGTAAGTTCACAAGGTTAATTCCCAGGATGGCGGGACTGTCATATGTTGATAGAATAGAGCAGCTGGGCTTGTACACTCTGGAGCTTAGAAGGATGAGAGGGAATCTCATTGAAACATATAAGATTGTTTAGGGCTTGGACACGCTAGAGGCAGGAAACATGTTCCCGATGTTGAGGGAGTCCAGAACCAGGGGCCACAGTTTAAGAATAAGGAGTAAGCCATTTAGAACGGAGACGTGGAAACACTTTTTCTCACAGAGAGTGGTGAGTCTGTGGAATTCTCTGCTTCAGAGGGCGGTGGAGGCAGGTTGGCTGGATGCTTTCAAAAGAGGGGGCTCTTAAAAATAGCGGAGTCAGGGGATATGGGGAGAAGGCAGGAACGGGGTGCTGATTGGGGATGATCAGCCATGATCACATTGAATGACGGTGCTGGCTCGAAGGGCCAAATGGCCTACTCCTGCACCTATTGTTTATTGTCTATTGTCTTTGGAGCCCATATAAAGATGCCCGTATAAAATATGCTGTCTTTAGATGTTAAAAATATTTATGATGGAACATTGTTTTGATTATTAGGAACGGCTTATTGGGAACATTAACATGGGAAGTAATTTGGGGCTCCTGGTTTCAAATTAATCCTTATGTGGAAACGGTGCCAAAAATTTGAAGAACCATTAAATGGAAACGATGAATGATCAAAGGATGCTTGTAATTACATTAAAGGCAAGATCAACAGAAATCACAGTTGTTTTTTTGAAGAAAGTAGTCAAATTCAATTTCTGAAGCAAACAAATGAATTCCCCATAACACAATGACAATAAAATGAATAAAGAGCTGCAGTTAAAAAAAACCAATAACGGATTAAGATGTCAAGAGTAGAAAGGGGCTTGATAGAAAAAGTTATTATTAAATTAAAGCTTTGTGTCAGTTCTGCTGTGAACATCCAGTCCCGCCACTAAATGCCTGACAGTAAATGAAGGAATTAACAGGATTGCAGCAAATGTAGAGAATGGTGATTTTGGTTGTGGCAATGTCAGAGACAATCAAAAAGATACAATGTTTGACATCTTTCAGCTGGGAAGATTGTTCAGTTCAGTTCAGTTTACCGTCACGTGCACCGAGGTACAGTGAAAATCCTTTGTTGCGTGCTAACCAGTCAGCGGACGGACGAAACATGATTACAATCCAGCCAGATACATAATAAGGGAATAACGTTTAGTGCAAGGTTAAAGCCAGCAAAGTCCAATCAAAGATAGTCCGAGGGTCACCAATGAGGTAGATAGTAGTTCAGGACCGCTCTCCAGTTGTGGTGGGATGGTTCAGTTGACTGATAACAGCTGGGAAGAAACCGTCCCTGAATCTGGAGGTGTGAGTTTTGCCCCGATGGGAGAGGGGAGAAGAGGGAGTGGCCAGGGTGCGACTCGACCTCGATCGTGCTGCTGGCCTTGCCGAGGCAGCGTGGGATACAAATAGTGTCGATGGAAGGGATGATGGTTTGTGTGATGTTCTGGGCTGCGTTCCCTCAGGAAAGGGTGGTGGGTGTATGGAACGAGCTGCCAGAGGAGGTAGTTGAGGCAAGGATTATACCATCGTTTAAGAAATAGTTAGACAAGTACATGGATAGGACAGGTTTGGAGGGATATGGACGAAGCACAGGCAGGTGGGACTAGTGTAGCTGGGATATGTTGGCCGGCGTGGACAAGTTGGGCTGGAGGGCCTGTTTCCACCTTCTATTACTCTATGACTCTGGAGTAACTCAGCGGGTCAGGCAGCATCTCTGGAGAAGATGGATAGGTGATGTTTCAAGTTGGGATGTTTCTTCAAACTGATTCTGGTGGCATGGGGGGAAGCAAAAAGAGAGATCGGGGCAGGACAAAGTCTGGCGAGTGATAGGTGGATACAGGGGAAGGGGACCTTCAATGGGTGGATGGTTGGATAAAGGCCAGAGATGACGAAACTGTAAGTGTGAGGTAAGGGTAGAAGATGTGCGGGTTGTGAAGCCAGATGAAGGAATGTAGGCAGAAGGGGAGAAATGGGTGTGAATACAGATTTGTTGGGTTAGTATAGATGGGTTGGGCCAAAGGGCCTACTTCCATGCTGTATGACGCTATGATTCGAATAACCTTGACTGGACTTTGATCATCGGATAAAGCACATGGTCCAGTCTCTGTCCACCCATTTTGGTTTAGTATAATGTAGTTTATTTTAGAAATACAGCTTCGGCCCACCAAGTCCTCACCGACCAGCGATCCCCCGCACATAAACACTATCCAACACACACTTGGCACAATTTACACGTACACCAAGCCAATTAACCTACAAACCCCCTGTACGTCTTTGGAGTGCGGGAGGAAACCGAAGATCTCGGAGAAAACCCACGGAGGTCACGGGGAGAACGTACAAACTCTGTACAGACAGCAGCCATAGTCGGAATCGAACCCGGGTCTCTGGCGCTGCAAGCGCTGTAAGGCAGCAACTCTACCGCTGCGCCACCGTGCCGCACAAAAATGTGGCCAGATTGTTTTGCAGACAACGCAAGTCAGGGAAAGCCCGATCACATGAACGATCAGGAGGCAGGGAGGGTCTCACAGAGTCATTTATCTGAGCGCTGGTTGATTTCCTCTATGCATGGGGTGCTAAAATCCTGTAGGATCTGTGGCTTAATTGGATTAGGGAATTGAGGACAATTAGACCGGGGCATGCCAAAGTTATTTAAACTCATTTCACATTCATGTATTCTGTCTTTATCTCTGCATAATACGTTGAATTGAAATCAATATTCATCCCCTCCCCCCCCCCCCCCCCCCCCAATTTTTCCCTGTCCTAGTACTTCAGACCTAGTCCTTCCACTAATGTCGGATCTCTGCCATGGCAAACTAACTTTACTTTTGACAATGCCAGCACTTATTGGGAGTTATGATTCATGTTCCACTTGAATTTATAATTTATGGTTTTCAGAACACTTTTAAATACACGTTTCCAAATGGATGGTATTATCCTGCATTTTGCATAAGCCAAACTTGTGTGTGGAGTCACGGATAGACACAAAAAGCCGGAGCAATTCAGCAGGTCCGACAGCATCTCTGGAGAAGAGGAATAGGTGACATTCCGGGCTCTGTATCCATCTTCAATTTGAACCAGCATCTGCAGTTCCTCTTATTCATTTTACATTGGGTTCAGTTGGCAGCTATTCAAAATATTTAAAATATTTTTTTACCAAAAATGGCACAAATTGAATCCAAGTGCCTTTTAAATGCTGTAATTGTACCAACTCCTCATTCCACATACTCACTGTAGGAGCAAATGGAAAGGCCTCGTGGGGTTGGTGTTCGAAGTAGTGGGCGATTTATAAACGCTGGTGCACAACAGGAGACCATTCAATGCTGATCTCCTGAGCGTGAGTTTGGTACAGCTTTAATATTCTCAGATATCAAAATTACAGAGAAACTTGATCCCGGGAATGTGGAGGTTAACCTTTGATTAGCGTTTGTCGGCACTGGGCCCGTACTCGCTGCAGTTCAGAAGAATGAAAGGCCTGTCCCACTTGGCTGTCTTCCGCGCGCCATTTACGCGACCTGCTAGCGTGTGGGTAGTGTGTGGCGTAGAGTCTCGACCCGAAACGTCACCCATTCCTTCTCTCCAGAGATGCTGCCGGTCCCGCTGAGTTACTCCTGCATTTTGTGCCTATCTTCAAATGACGTGACGCGCTCCAGAGGGCTGTGCGGACGCAAGATGACGCACGTGACTCTCGCGGGACCGTCGTACGTCAATCACTACCAGCCTGAAGCGTAAGTGACCTCACTGAAACTCACTTGTCTCCAAATCTGAGGAAGGACATTATTGCCACAGAGGGAGTGCAGTGAAGATACACCAGATTGATTACTGGGATGTCAGGACTGTCTTATGAAGAAAGACTGGATAGACTTGGTTTATACTCTCTAGAATTTAGGTGATTGAGAGGGGATCTTATAGAAACTTACAAAATTCTTAAGGGGTTGGACAGGCAAAATGCAGGAAGATTGTTCCCGATGTTGGGGAGGTCCAGGAAAAGGGGTCACAGCTTAAGGATAAGGGGGAAATCCTTTAGGACCGAGATGAGAAGGACTTTTTTCACACACAGAGTGGTGGGTCTCTGGAACTCTCTGCCACAGAGGGTAGTTGAGGCCAGTTCATTGGCTATATTTAAGAGGGAGTTAGATGTGGCCCTTGTGGCTAAGGGGATCAGAGGGTATGGAGAGAAGGCAGGTACGGGATACTGAGTTGGATGATCAGCCATGATCATATTGAATGGCGGTGCAGGCTCGAAGGGCCGAATGGCCTACTCCTGCACCTAATTTCTATGTTTCTATGTACCTCAGCTAAGTTCCGTTCAGTTTAGTTTATGGTCACGTGTACAGAGGTACATTGAAAAGCATTTGTGGCCTGCTAACCAGTCAGCAGAAAGACAATACATGATTACAATCGAGCCGTAACACAGTGTGTAGATACATGATAAGGGAATAGCTTTCAGTGCAAGATCAGGACAGTAAAGCCATGAGGTCAAAAGGGGTAGAAGTAGAATTAGGCCATTCGGCCCTTCAAGTCGACTCCACCATTCACTCATGGCTGATCTATCTCTCCCTCTCAACCCCATTCTCCTGCCTTCTCCCCATAACCTCTGACACCCATACTAACCAAAGATCTAACTATCTCTGCCTTAAAAATATCCACTTACTTGGCCTCCACAGCCTTCTGTGGCAAAGAAGTCCACAGATTCACCACCCTCTGACGAAAGAAATTTCTCCTCATCTCCTTCCTAAAAGAACGTCCTTTAATTCTGAAGCTGCAACCTCTAGCCCTGGACTCCCTCGCCAGTGGAAACGTCCGGTCGCGGATAGTCCGAGGGTCACCAATCTCCCGTTTATTCGGGACCACGTCACCCCGATTCTGGCCTCTCTCCACTGGCTCCCAGTGCGGTTCAGAATACATTTCAAGCTCCTCCTTTATGTCTACAAAGCGCTTAACGGACTTGCCCCCACCTGCATCAAAAATCTGCTAACCCACCATTCTACCTCCAGGTCCCTCAGGTCGGCCGACTTGGGGCTACTGACCATCCCGCGTTGTCCGGGTTTAAGCTCAGGGGCGACCGCGCTTTTTCGGTTGCAGCACCGAGACTGTGGAACAGCATCCCTCTCCTCATCAGAACTGGCCCCTCCATCGACTCTTAAAATCGACTTAAAAGTCTAGACTAAAAACGTATTTCGACTCACAAGCGTTTCTTGAGGGCCTCTGAGGGAGCGCCGTACATATGTATTTATGTATGTAATGTTAGATCTATGTACCATTGTATGCAGCACGTTAGCACCTGCACTGATGTAAAGCTCTAAAGAAGGAACTGCAGATTCTGAAGAAGGGTCTCGACCCGAAACGTCGCCTATCTCCTTCGCTCCTTAGATGCTGCTGCACCTGCTGAGTTTCTCCAGCTTTTTGCGTAACCCCCTGATGTAAAGCTCTTTGGTCAACGAGAGTTGTTTTTCAATGTGCTATAGAAATAAAGTTGGCTTGTCTTGACTTGACTATTCAATCTTTCACCGGATGAGACGCTAACCTTTTTCACCGGGCTCTGTATCTATCTTGCCGTCCCTAGCTGGCTCGGTCTCTAAAGCAATCATGTCAGTGGGATCAGCTGGAAGGCGGATGAGTAGGTGACAAGTCTCCTGCCCCCCCCCCTCCCCCCCCACATAAGAAAGGAGTGCATGGCTACCCACTTCAATTGGGTCACATTCTCCCAATCCTCCAGATGATGAACTTCATTAGCAGCAGCTTTTCCGTCCCATTTACCGCGGTGAAAACAGGTGTCAGAGACTTGCAACCTCTGCCTCGTGTTGGACAATTATCGTGCCAACCTCCTCGCACTATTTCCGAGCGTCAGTTCGATTGGTGAAAACTAGCCTTCACCCCCTCTTTGTGGGAAAGAAAGGCATAATTCGGAAGGATAATTCTGCGTCTAACGTTGGAACAATAGCGTAAAATTAAATCGAGTACATGAAAGAAATTGTTGACCTGATGGGAATTAGACTTCAAACCCACGCTTAGTTTAGAGATACAGCGCGGAAGGAAACAGGACCCTTCGGCCCACCGAGTCTGCGCCGACCAGCGATCCCCGCACATTAACACTACCCTACACACACTGGGGACAATTTACACTTCTGCCAAGCCAATTAACCTACAAACCTGTACGTCTTTGGAGTGTGCGAGGAAACCGAAGATCTCGGAGAAAACCCACACAGTCACGGGGAGATCGTACAAACTAAGTACAGACAGCGCCCGTAGTCGTGTTCGAACCGGGGTCTCCGGCGCTTCAACACTGTAAGGTAGCGACTCTACCGCTGCGCCACTGATCGAGATTATAATTTTATATGTACATAAAAGGAGAAATACAATACTGACCAGCTCTCGATAATTAGCGTGGCACGGTGGCGCAGTGGTAGAGTTGCTGCCTTGCAGCGCTTGCAGTGCCGGAGACCCGGGTTCGATCCTGACTTCGGGTGCCGTCTGTACAGAGTTTGTACGTTCTCCCCGTGACCTGCGTGGGTTCTCTCCGAGATCTTCGGTTTCCTCCCACACTCCAAACACGTACAGATTTATAGGTTAATTGGCTTGGTGTAAATGTAAATTGTCCCCAGTGTGTGTAGGATAGCGTTAATGAGCGGGGATCGCTGGTCGGTGCCGGCTCGGTGGGCCGAAGGACGCTGTTTCCGCGCTGTATCTCTAAACTGAGCTAAACTAAAATGACATGAAATTTAAATAACCCCACAATGATTTGGATATTATTAATTTGGTTGCTTGCATGTCGAGACAGTTAAGTAATGAAAAATTAAGCAGAATGAAATCTGAATATCTGTGGTGATGATGCTTTGATGCGATATGTATTAAATGCGTAAACATGCATATCTTTGATGAAATTGTATTACAATCTGGATTGGGAATGCTGAACCTTACTTTATGCAACAAACCAGCGCTTGATATCATTGAGTTTAAATCACATGCTACAATGGGATTATATTTTCAGTCACGTGCTTTGACCACAGATGCCAGCCATCTGTTACTGTTCACCATCATGCATACTGAGGACAAAACAAGAAACTTACTGATGGCAGATTTGCTCTCTTTGCCAAGGTTTGGTGAACATAAAGAACAGAGCGAATAACTGCTTGTCTTTCTTTATCTGTTGTTTAATTTAGGTTAGTTTAGTTTCGAGATACAGCGCGGAAACGGGCCCTTTGGCCCCCCGCAAGCCCGCGCCGACCGGCGATCCCCGCTCACTGCGATCCCCGCACATTTAAGAATAAGGAGTGAGCCATTTAGAACGGAGACGAGGAAACATTTTTTCTCACAGAGAGTGGTGAGTCTGTGGAATCCTCTGCCTCAGAGGGCGGTGGAGGCAGGTTGCTTTCAAGAGAGAGCTGGATAGATAGGGGGTTACACAAAAAGCTGGAGAAACTCAGCGGGTGCAGCAGCATCTAAGGAGCGAAGGAGATAGGCGACGTTTTGGGTCGAGACCCTTCTAGATAGATAGGGCTCTTGAGGATAGTGGAGTCAGGGGATATGGGGAGAAGGCAGGAACGGGGTACTGATTGGGGATGATCAGCCATGATCACATTGAATGGTGGTGCTGGCTCGAAAGGCCAAATGGCCTACTCCTGCACCTATTGTCTATTGTCTATTGTCAATTGTCAATTAACACTATCCCACACACACCAGGGACAATTTGCACATTACAATTTACACATTTACCAAGCCAATTAACCTAAATACCTGTACATCTTCAGAGGAAACCGAAGATCTCGTAAGAAGGAACTGCAGCCAACAATAGACCATTGTGGGCTCCACCATTCATGGGTCATCAGCGCCAGCTCTGATTTGTTTCAAACCTTTTCATATCTCTAGTTTCCTGCTCCCCTGACTCTCAGTCTGAAGAAGTGTCTCGACCCGAAACATCACCTATTCCTTCTCTCCAGAGATGCTGCCTGTCCCGCTGAGTTGCTCCAGCGTTTTGTGTCTATCTTCGACGTAAACCAGCATCTGCAGTTCCTTCCTACATAAGAATCTCAACTCTTTAATCATCCATCCATTAATGTAAACAGGAGAGCTGTATTACAATCAAATCTTCCACACGGTCTATTCTTTGTGGGCTGTGTAAGGCTGTAACCTCCCATTTGCAGCACGGACTATTTTGCTGGGCAATTGAGTTTCTTCCCAGCTGTTATCAGGCAACTGAATCATCCTACCACAACCAGAGAGCAGTGCTGAACTACTATCTGCCTCTTTGGTGACCCACGGACTATCTTTGATCGGACGTTGCTATCTTTACCTTGCATTAAAGGTTATTTTGATTCTGTACACTGTAAATGGTTCGATTGTAATCATGTATTAACATAGAAACATAGAAAATAGCTGCAGGAGTAGGCCATTCGGCCCTTCGATCCTGCACCGCCATTCAACATGATCATGGCTGATCATCCAACTCAGTATCCTGTACCTGCCTTCCCTCCATAACCCCTGATCCCTTTAGCCACAAGGGCCACATCTAACTCCCTCTTAAATATAGCCAATGAACTGGCATCAACTACCTTCTGTGGCAGAGAATTCCACAGATTCACCACTCTCTGTGTGAAAAAGAAAATCCTCATCTCGGTCCTAAAAGACTTCCCCCTTATCCTTTAACTGTGACCCCTTGTTCTGGACTTCCCCAACATTAGAAACAATCTTCCTGCATCTAGCCTGTCCAACCCCTTAAGAATTTTGTAAGTTTCTATAAGATTCCCCCTCAATCTCCTAAATTCTAGCGAGTACAAGCCGAGTCTATCCAGTCAATGTATCGTTTTTCCACTGACTGGTTAGCACGCAACAAAAGCTTTTCACTGTGCACAGGACAAACTAAACTATAAGTGAACTGAACTGAACTCAATAACTACCAGCGCACAGGCACCTCAAGGCTGTGTGCACAGTCCCCTGCTCCACCCAGTTTGGTGAGGTGAGTTATGGGCCTGTACCACTTGACGATTTTTTTAGGCGACTGCCGGCGACTGCCGTAGCAGGTCGCGGAAAAACCGGTGACAACCTACGACAGCACCCACGTCAGGAGAAGTCAAGCTACGCTCAATGGCGTCAAAACCAACTGTCGTTGAAAACGTTCCAACATGTTGGACCAGAAAGACAATTTTTGCGCGATTGAGGAGACTACTCCCAGCGTCCACCGGCGAACATGAGGCAATAAACTAGTCAAGGACAAAGGACATTTAATGTCACATACACCAATTGGTGCAGTGAAAGTTGAGTTACCATGCAGCACACAAATAAAATAAACACAACGCTATAGAATTTAACATGAAACATAAAAACATCCCCCCAGTTGTCGCCTGCAGTTGCCTAAAAAAATCACCTAATAGCCCTGTCCCACGGTGCGAGTTCATTCCAAGAGCTCTCCCGAGTTTAGACAAAATCAAACTCGTGGTAAGCACGGAGAATGAACGTAGCGGGTACGTCGGAGCTCGGGGACGTCTCTTACCGCTAACGGCAGGTACTTGGGAAGACTCGCTAACGGCAGGTAAGCACGGGAAGACTCGTGAAGATTTTTCGACGCGATGAAAAATGTCCACGAGAGCCCCGAGTACCGACGAGCGGCCATTACCGTAAATCTCCGAGTTTGAATCAGGGGAAGCTCGGGAGAACTCTGGGGAATGAACTCGTACCGTGGGACAGGGGTTTAAGTGGGACAGGCCCATTACGATAAACGAACAAACTAATGACATACTAGAGGTTTACATTGCATCTAACCATGACTCCCAAGCTGATGAAAAGCAAAGAGTTAGGAGGAATAGGAATAGGGATACTTTATTGTCACATGCGTGAGATTCTTTGCTTGCGTACACAATGTATACAAATAGAGGCCACCTACGGCACTGACAAAGTTTACATTATTTATTACAGGTTTCAACCTATGTAGTAATAAACCCTCTTGAGTATGACATCGTTTCCAAATCCTTCACTTTCCCCATCTGCAGCTGGTTAACTAGTAACTTGTTTCAAAGCTTCAAAACTAACATTTTTCTGCAGACTTAATTGAACTTAAAATCATCACCACAAGGCTAAACAATTAAAGTTTACCTGCCTGGCTAAAATGTCGACACAAGGAACCGCAGATGCTGGTTTACCAATAAAAGAGACAATGTGCTGGAGTAACTCCCTTCATCATGCATCTGTGCACAGTGGATGGCTCGACTGTATTGTCTTTCTGCTGACTGGTTAGCACACGACAAAAGAGCTTTTCACTCCAGCTCAGCACCCGTGGCAATAGACTAAACTAAACTCAACGTTCAGGCAGCATCTCTGGAGAACATGGGTAGGCGAAGTTTCGGGTCCGAAGGAGGGCCCCCTCCCGAAACGTCACATATCCACGTTCTCCAGAATGTTCTGCTGCCTCTTTGTGGTAATATTTACTAATATGAACCTAAATTAGCCTAATTTAAACTTATCAAACAGTGAAAGGGCTGAAAAGAGTGGATGTGGAAGGGATGTTTCCACCAGAGTCACAGAGTGATACGGTGTGGAAACAAGCCCTTCGGCCCAACTTGCCCACACCAGCCAAAAATGTCCCAGCTACACTAGTCCTACTTGCCTGCGCTTGGTCCATAACCCTCCAAACCTGTCCTATCCATGTCACTGTCCAACTGTTTCTTAAACGATGGGATAGTCCCAGCCTCAACTACCTCCTCTGGCAGCTTGTTCCATACACCCACCACCCTCTGTGTGAAAAAGTTGCCCCTCGGATTCCTATTAAATCTTTTCCCCTTCACCTTGAACCTATGTCCTCTGGTCCTCGATTCCCCTACTCTGGGTAAAGGATTGTGTGCATCTACCCGATCTATTCCAAGTCAAGTCAGTTTTATTTGTCACATACACATACAGAATGTGCAGTGAAATGAAAGTGGCAATGCATCGCATGATTTTGTACACCTCTATAAGTTGTCCCCTGATCCTCCTACGCTCCATGGAATAGAGACCCAGCCTACTCAACCTCTCCCTATAGCTCACACCCTCTAGTCCTGGCAACATCCTCGTAAATCTTTGCTGAATCCTTTCAAGCTTAACAATATCTTTCCTATAACATAAGGATTTGAGTATTTAAACCTTAAGGATTTGAGTATAGGAGCAGGGAGGTTCTACTTCAGTTGTACAGGGTCTTGGTGAGACCACACCTGGAGTATTGCGTACAGTTCTGGCCTCCAAATCTGACGAAGGACATTATTGTCATAGAGGGAGTACAGAGAAGGTTCACCAGACTGATTCCTGGGATGTCAGGACTGTCTTATGAACAAAGACTGCATAGACTCGGTTTATACTCTCTAGAATTTAGGAGATTGAGAGGGGATCTTATAGAAACATACAAAATTCTTACGGGGTTGGACAGGCTAGATGCAGGAAGATTGGTCCCGATGTTGGGGAGGTCCAGGACAAGGGGTCACAGCTTAAGGATAAGGGGGAAATCCTTTAGGACCGAGATGAGAAGGACTTTTTTCACACAGAGAGTGGTGGGTCTCTGGAACTCTCTGCCACAGAGGGTAGTTGAGGCCAGTTCATTGGCTATATTTAAGAGTGAGTTAGATGTGGCCCTTGTGGCTAAGGGGATCAGAGGGTATGGAGCGAAGGCAGGTACGGGATACTGAGTTGGATGATCAGCCATGATCATATTGAATGGCGGTGCAGGCTCGAAGGGCCGAATGGCCTACTCCTGCACCTAATTTCTATGTTTCTATGTTTCTAACATGGTGCCCGGAACTGAACACAATATTCTATATGAGGTCTCACCAACGTCTTATACAACTCGCCGCTGCGGCCCGACTCCGGGCTCTGGAGCACCGCGTGGGGAGCGGTGGTGGCTTGCCGCTGCGGCCTGACTCCCGACTCCGGAGCTCCAGCTGCAGCTGCAGACCGGTGGACTGTCGGGATATCGGGAGCTCACGGGTCCGGGTGGGAGACCGCTCTCCGGAGCCCCCGCAGCACAGCTTCTCCAGCCCGTGTCGCTGGGTTGGAGCGACCCGGAACGGGGCCGTACATCGCCCGGCGCGGCTTTAATGGCCGTGGGACTTAACACCGCCCGCCTGCGGCTTCGACCTCGGGAGAGAAATGGTGCGGGGGAGAGAGAAGACTTTGCCTTCCATCACAGTGAGGAGGAGATTCACTGTGATGGATGTTTGTGTGAATTGAATTGTTGTGTGTTTTTTTTATGAATTGTTCTGTTTGTATGGCTTGTAGAAACGGAGTTTCGTTCGAGCCTCTCTGAGGTTCGAATGACAAGTAATAAAATCAAATCAAATTAACTGCAACGTGACCTCACAACTTCTATACTCAATACTCTGACTGATGAAGGCCAAAGTGCCAAAAGCCTTTTTGACCACCGTATCTACCTGCGACTCGACCTTCATGGAACCATGCTCTTGTACCCCTAGATCCCTCTGCTCTACAACACTACCCAGAGGCCTACCATTTACTGTGTAGGTCCTGCCCTTGTTCGACATCCCTAAATGCAACATCTCACAATTTCCACTATCAAATTCCATCAAGCACTCCTCCGCCCACCTGGCCAATCGATCAAGATCCTGCTGCAATCGTTCACAACCAGTTGGAGAGTCTAGGACCAGAGGCCATAGCCTCACATTAAAAGGTCATACCTTTAAAATGGAGATGAGGGGGGAATTTGCTTAGTCAGCCGATGGTGAATCTGCGGAATTCATTGCCGCAGACGGCTGTGGAGGCCGAGTCAATGGATATTTTTAAGGCAGAGATAGATAGATTCTTGATTAGCACGGGTGTCAGGGGTTATGAGTGAAGGCAGGAGAATGGGGTTAGGAGGGAGAGATAGATCAGCCATGATTGAATGTCAGAGTAGACTAGATGGGCCGAATGGCCTAATTCTGCTCGAAGAATTTATGAATTTACGAATGATATATTTTAAGCAGAATGGCTGAAGATGGTGAATATAAAATGAAAATTGCGGCTGAACACTAAAATAAGCACGAATAAAACACTCAGGACAATCAATAGATAATAGATAATAGTTAATAGTGCTTTATTTGTCACAAGTGGAGCTGCACAGTGAAATACTTTGTGCATGTATCACACGTGCAGGCGGCGCCATGTTTTGGCGCCATTATTCAAAGTCCGAAGTGCGGTCGGCCCGCGCGCCCGAGGTACTGGAGCAGTTCCCGCCAACCAACGTCCCTCTCCTCTCCTCTCCTCTCCTCGTCTGGCCATCTCTGTGTTCACCCTCCCACCGGCCCTCGCTCCTCGCACCCGACATCTCCAGCTCCCTCTCGGTCACCCTGACTGACGAGCAGTCAGGCGAGTTCGCGGTCCCGCCGACCGTGAGCTTTCGGGGCCGAGCATTCGGGGGCCAAGCCGGCCCGACCGCACGGGTTCCCCGGGAGATAATCACGGCAGAAAATCGGTCTTATTAAATGGATGTTTCCACTGGTGGGAGAGTCCAGGACCAGAGGTCATTTAATCTGTGGAACTCATTGCCACAGAGGGCGGTGGAGGCCAAGTCAGTGGATATTTTTGAGACAGAAATAGACAATTTCTTGATTAGAACGGGTGTCAAGGGTTACTCGGATAGACTCGGCTTGTACTCGCTGGAATTTAGAAGATTGAGGGGGGATCTTATAGAAACTTACAAAATTCTTAAGGGGTTGGACAAGCTAGATGCTGGAAGATTGTTCCCGATGTTGGGGGAGTCCAGAACAAGGGGTCACAGTCTAAGGATAAGGGGGAAGTCTTTTAGGACCGAGATGAGAAGATCTTTTTTCACAGAGAGTCGTGAGTCTCTGGAACTCTCTGCCACAGAGGGTAGTTGAGGCCAGTTCATTGGCTATATTTAAGAGGGCGTTAGATGTGGCACTTGTGGCTAAAGGGATCAGGGGGTATGGAGAGAAGGCAGGTACGGGATACTGAGTTGGATGATCAGCCATGATCATATTGAATGGCGGTGCAGGCTCGAAGGGCCGAATGGCCTACTCCTGCACCTAATTTCTATGTTTCTATGTTACGATACGATAGAACTTTATTTATCCCAGGAGATAAATTGATTTGTCAACAGTCATAAAACTCCCTTATGGGGAGACGGCGGGAAATTGGGATGAGGAGGCAGAGATCAGCCATGATTGAATGGCGGAGTAGACTCGACGGGCCGAATGGCCTAAACTCTACGCCCATAACCTGTGGACTTGCAAACTTGTAAACCCATTCTAACAATTGCATCAATACTTGTCGACTTTGCCAGCAATGCGAGGGGAAGTTAGCTAGCGGTTGCTGCCGATCTCAGCGCACATTCTGTCTCTGTTGCTGCCAACTTTTTTTGCACACTAAATTATTCAGGACAGGCTGAGCGTGCCAAGATTTTTAGTGAACAATTAAAAAAATCTGCCAACAGCTAATCACTCATTATGTGATGCAACATTTTGAGACAATTAGCAAACCATACAGCACGTGATGAGGCAAGGCTCACTTGTGATGAAAATAAAAATTATATGGTTCATCATCGATGTTCCTGTAAAACACACCCACTAATCAACCAAAACACTCCATTCAACCAGAGGACAAACTAGACGGTGGCTCCTGCCAAGATCTCGATTGTGATGTCGTACGGATATATAACCGCGCCGTAATCTGCCCGGCTCGAGATCGGGATAATTGCCCCTAAAGTGCTCGAACAGGGCAAAGAACCAGTTATCCCATCTATTAATCATACGTATAACTTCACAGACAAATCAACTAGTATGTTATTGTCCCCCTGAGATGCGGGAAGAGGCAAAGCCCTGGTGACCTCGCTAATATAGCAGTGCAGATGGAAGGGAGCACGTCTATGAGGACCAGCTGGCTGCTGCCACCCCCAGCCCTCTGGGAGGCACATGCCAATAGCAGTCAAGTGCACCGTTTGCAAAAACCCGTTTCCCAATCAATAATCATTGCTTTTCCCATCGCAGGGGCTGTGGTCATATAATGAAACAAAAAAAACCTCATTCAGGCTGGGCATGAATTTAAATGCGGAAGCTTAGCTAATCTTTCGGACTTATGCATTATTAAAAAAAAAGCCCTAATTTAGGCGGAAAATAACACCACAAATACATTTTAGGCAGTCGGCTGCAGATGACAGGCTCATAATTGCAACCTCTGGGTTTTCTTTTGCTAATTGGCGGGCTTCCCAAACCCATTACATTTTCAAGATGAATTAAAATACCACACAAATCAAATGTCATATTTAGTAAAAAAAAGATCAATACAGGCAGGAATCCCGTTTGTTCCCTTTTCTCTAAAGTCTGATCATGTGTCGTATTTTATTTTCTTAGAAATCCGTTCTCCACACTAATAAATCCTTGACGATCAGTGCTGGTGTTTTTCCACATTGTGAATCCACCTCACGCTGCAGATGCAGTGGAAGCATTGTTGCTTTGAGCACAGCCAGCCTATTGCAGTGTGGCAGGTACAGTCGGGTTTTCACTTGACTCAGTCAGATGAGAATTCAGTTTTCTTTCCAGACATGAATAAACAGACAGATGGACGGAGGAAGAGGCAAGCAGTTTTCCCTCATTTAAGGATCCGTGTCGACAAGTTCCTGGCAAAGGATCTGCATTTCATATACACTACCCATGGAGCTAGTTAGTGAGCAAAACAAAAGGAGGTCCCTTGCACACACGATTTGCTGTAGAAACTAAAGCTGAAGGGATAATCGATTTTATGGTAAAGTGCTGTGAGACTTAACTAGTCGTCTGGTAGGAATGCATTTGTTTCAGAATGAATAGGGGCGGCACAGTGGCTCAGCATTGGAGTTGCTGCCTTTACAGCGCCGGAGTCCAGGGTTCAATCCTGACCTTGGGTGCAGTCAGTACGGAGTTTGTACGTTCTCCCTGTGACCAGGTGGTTTTTCTCCGGGTGCTCTGGTTTCCTCCCGCAGTCCAAACATGTACAGATTGTAGGTTAATTGGCTTTGGTAAAACTGGAAATAGTTGCTAGTGTGTGCAGGTCCTATCAGAGGGGGTGGGGTCAATGAGTGCCATTTGGCATGGTCCTCATGCCTGCCTGCTTCAAAGGGATCTTGGTTTGGGGGCCTCTAAAAACTGGGCCTCAGTTCATCTATGAGAGGGCCTGAGTGTGTGTAGGATAGTGTTAGTGTGCGGGGATCGCTGGTCGGCGCGGACTCGGTGGGCAGAAGAGCCTGTTTCCACACTGTATCTCGGAACTAAAAACTAAACTAAACTAAAGGGTCTGTCCCACTTGAGCGACATTAAGTGTTAGGTTGCCACGTCATGGTCCGGTCGTGACGCGGCGTGACGCGTGGTGACGCACGTAGTGACGCGCGGTAACGCACGGTGTCTCCCTGCCGCCCCAGGATTTTGGAATGTTCAAAATCCTCGCGCGATATCTGTGTGTCTTATCATGTCGGACCCCCTTTCGCACGAAGACGTGCGGGTGACGCGTGGTGATGCATGGTGACGCACGGTCATTGCCTATGCTAATTTATTTCGCATCACCGTGTATCACCGCGCATCACCCGTATGTCGTTGTGTGTCCTGAAGCTTCGCTTAGCGTCCCCTTTTACGGGGATGCTGGTTAATCAAATGGCGTCACGCGCCCCAGATGACGCAACCTGTCGTATCTTGCCGTGTCGTGTCGCGGGAGTGGACGTGCATTGACGCCACTTGAAGGCTGTGACATCACAGGCGTGTCCTATGATGCCGTATGCTGTCGCATGCTGTCCAATGGCTGACGCATGGTAACCCGTGCCCTGTCCCTTGGTGACGCGTGGAAATTGGTGTCGCATGGTGACGCGGAGTGACGCAGCTGTGTCACATCCTGTCGTACTACCTGACGGTTTTCAGGCGTCTGTCGCTGACGCCCGTCGTCGCCCATAAAATCGCAAAGTGGGACAGGCCCCTAAGGCTGCCTGATGCATCTCAGTTGAAAACCGCAGAACAATAGTTACATTGTGCATTTTGTATTATGTAAAAAACACACAATAATTTATTTAGTTTTCAAACCGATTATAATCATTCCAAAAAAACACACTCATGCTTAACCACAACTGTCCAGAACAAAAGCTGGAGTAACTCAGCGGGTCAGACAGCATCTCTAGTAAGTTAGTAAGTAAGTAAGTTTATTGGCCAAGTATTCACATACAAGGAATTTGCCTTGGTGCTCCGCCCACAAGTAACAACATGACATACAGTGACAGTTACAAATTACGCAGAAAATACTAAACATTAATAATGATAAAACATTAACAAGTCAACAAACGTGTCAACAAAATAGAGAGAGTACAGAGGAGATTTACTAGAATGTTGCCTGGGTTCCAGCAACTAAGTTACAGAGAAAGGTTGAACAAGTTAGGTCTTTATTCTTTGGAGCGCAGAAGGTTAAGGGGGGACTTGATTGAGGCCTTTAAAATGATGAAAGGGATAGACAGAGTTGACGTGGATAAGCTTTTCCCATTGAGGGTAGGGAAGATTCAAACAAGAGGGCATGACATGAGAATTAAGGGACAGAAGTTTAGGGGTAACATGAGGGGGAACTTCTTTACCCTGAGAGTGGTGTCTGTGTGGAATGATCTTCCAGCAGACGTGGTGGAGGCAGGATCGATTTTAACATTTAAAAGTAAAGTGGATAGGTATATGGACAGGAAGGGAATGGAGGGGTATGGTCTGAGTGCAGGTAGATGGGACTAGGGGAAAATAAATGGTCGGCACGGACTGGAAGGGCCGTGAAGGCCTGTTTCCGTGCTGTAATTGTTATATGGTTATATGTTATATGGTTATTAATGATAAAACACCGTTGATCAAACATGTGAACCAATAAATACCAGATCAAAGGGAGGCTACAGAATGTTGGCTGTTGAGTAGAGCAACTACTCGTGGATTAAAAACTAGAGAAAAGGAATAGGTGACGTTTCGGGTCGAGACCCTTCTTCAGACTGAGAGTCGGGGGAGAGGGAAACGAGAGATATAGACGGTGATAAGGAGAAATATAGGACAACTGAATGAAAAATATGCAACAAAGTAACGATGATAAAGGAAACAGGCCACTGTTAGCCGTGGCTTGGCCAAAAACGAGTTAAGGGCCTGTCCCACTAGCGCGCGATTAGACGCGACAAGCGCGACAAATTCGGACGCGGGGGTCGCGTGGGGGTCAGGCGATCCCGGTGCGAGTGAAGGGCCTGTCCCACTAGCGCGCGATTACACGCGCGACGTCCGAAGGAAGGACGTTATTTTTCATCACGTGACGATGCGCATGAGCATGCGCGTTGCACGACGTCGGGCAGTGACGTCATCACGCAACGCCACGCTGAAGACGCACAACGTCAAAACGTCATCACGTTAATCACGTTCTACACGTGATTCTGCGCGACAGGATTTTGCCGCGCGTAATTTTTTGAGCAGTGTCGGTTTTTTGGACACTACGCGCGATGTCGACACCAGCTACACACAACTCGACGAGACTCCGGCGATCGCAGTGGGACAGGGTCACGCGAGGCCGGGCGACTAAAGCGACCACGGTAGGTCGCGCTTGTCGCGTCTAATCGCGCGCTAGTGGGACAGGCCCTTTACAGACAATAAGTCTCCAAACCAAATTTAGCTGAAGTTGATTTTTTGTGAATAAGATGTTTTCAGATTGCTTTTAAAAAGTGCAAAAAACTGCCATTTGTCAAGAACTGAATGGAGAAAAATAAATCCTTTGCATATTTATTGATATTATTGATCGGGTTCAGTTCCGTTTATTGTCACGTGTACTGAGGCATAGTGAATAGCTTTTGTTGCGGGGACATTTCTATTATTGCTACGTGATTTTTCTCAATTCATTTCCCTTCAATCCACCTGTTAAATGGTGAATATATATGAATAATTAATTGTTCTGGGACCAAATTTAATCTTATATTAACTCCAGTGATGAGAACTTCCAGAGTATAGTTTGCTAATAGGCACATCAGATCTTCAATGTGAATGGGTGACACCAACAACAGTGTTTGGGGGACTAACTTCTTCAGAAACTACTGGTGCGTTGTGAAGTTTTACAAGGATATTGCCGGGATTCAAGGGGTTGAGCTATTGGGAAAGATTGGCCAAGATAGGAATTTATTCCTTGGAGCGCAAGAGGCTAAGGAGTTCATAAGTTCATAGGTCATAGGAGCAGATGTCGGCCATTCGGCCCATCGGGTCTGTTCCACCATTCAATCGTGGCTGATCTATCTTTCCCTTTCTGCATTTCCCTGCATGTTTAGAAGTCAGCAGATGAGATTCTTCCCCGTTCAATCAATCCAGAGAGAGTTCATCCATCTCCAGAAAGCTGAATCCTTAGCCTCAGTAGGTAGGTTTGGAGGGATATAGGTCAAATGCGGGCAGGTGGGACTAGAGTAGCTGGGACATGTTGGCCAGTGTGTGCAAGTTGGGCCGAAGGGCCTGTTTCCACGCTGTATCACTCTGTGACTCGAGCAGGTAACTCCATGTCATGGTGTCATAAGGTCATAAGTCATAAGGTCATAAGGAAGAGGATTAGAATTAGGCTATTCGGCCTACTCCTCCTATTTTTTATGATGAGAGTAGAATTAGGCCATTCGGCCCATCAAGTCTACTCCGACATTCAATCATGGCTGACCTATCTCTCCCTCCTAACCCCATTCTCCTGCCTTCTCCCCATAACCCCTGATACCCACACTAATCAAGGATCTATCTGTCTCTGCCTTAAAAACATCCACTGACTTGTGGCCTCCACAGCCTTCTGTGGCAAAGAATTCCACCACCCTCTGACTAAAGACATTTCTCCTCATCTCCTTCCTAAAAGAACGTCCTTGAATTCCGAGGCTGCGACCTCCAGTCCCAGACTCTCCCACTAGTGGAAACATCCTCTCCACATCCATGGTGTTATTTTTTTATCTCTTCGCAAAGTGATCTGTTTTTTTTCTTCAGTCAAAGACGCAAAGTGTGTTTCCCGGGGGTGGGGGGGGGGGGGGGGGGGGGGGGGAGGGAGTGGCGACAGAGCTGAGTAGAGGGGGAACGGGGTGGTCATTCCCTCACCAGATGGTGCCCAGTTACACATTTAGTGTTTTGGGAGCTGTGGCCTTGGGCACCGGAGATATTGTCCAACTGATGTGGCACACTCCAGCGGGGACAGCACTGGGGAGGAACCAACACGCAAATGTTAGTGTCATTGCCCAGATTAGGAAGCAGGTGTTATGGCACCCCCAATTTTCTTTGATTCTTATTGCAAGAGGATGGGGGATTTTCTTTTTTTTTTTTTTTTAAATAATATTTTTATTAGAAGTAAGCATTTCACAATGCTAAAACAAATTTACAAATACCAACTTAATTCGGTATTTATACAAATATCACATTGATTATTATTATCTTCTGTTTTTTTAGAAATAGAGAGAAAAAGAAAAAATAATAGGTTTTAAATCAATAAAGGTTGTGATTAAATAATGATTTTGATTATATATAAAAAAAGAAAGGAAAAAAAAACAATTAATATATATCTATTTAATATATATATTTTTTTTTTAAACAGTAAAAAGTATTATATATATATATAAAAGAGAAACAACAAAATATATTGTAAATAAAACTATTACAAATGATAATATCAATAGAGACATGTATACAAATCCCAGTTTGAAAATGAATTATTTTCATCAAATCCTGTCGGGTACCCATTGAGTTGTGATGCCAAGAACAGCTACCCCCTCAAATATTGTATAGATGGAGACCATATCTGTTCTGATGGGGGATTTTCATTTAGATTTAAAAATAGACATCATTCGTAACGCAGAATAGATACAAAATAAAAACCGCGTAACGTTATTTAAAAAAAAAAATTGTTTTAAAAATATTTATCTTTATTAGAAGCAATTGTACAAGGGGAAAGTAATCGACATAACAATTATATGTCGATTTTCGTCCATCTTCAGTTTTAACATTTTACAAACCAATAAGTGAATCGGAAAAAAAGAAAAGAGGAAAGAAGGGGAAGGAGGAAGGAAGGAAAAAGAAAAGAAAGAATTTCGAAAAGGATACGAAAATGAAAGAAGAACGACCCCTGAACTGGCAAAGAAGTGAAAAAAAAGAAGCGGCGATGTATCCCACTACCCTTCCCTACACCTAGCGTCGGTTTAGAGTTTGTGTTCGACCATTCTGTTGTTGAAGAAATTCAATGAAAGGAGACCATATTTTGGAAAATTGATCTGATTTGTCAGACAGATACAAGCCTTATTTTTTCTAAATGTAGTGTCTCGGTCATTTCTGTGATCCACCTCTTCACTGTGTAAGCCGCGTAACTTTCTTAACCGCGTTCTGACCGCGTAACACTCCTAACAATATTGAGCCGGTTCACGGACTCGTCCGCCGCCTGTCACTTCTGCGGCGAGGAGGAGTCCGTGTTCCATATGTACATGCAGTGTGAGAGGTTGCAGCCCCTGTTTGAGTATCTTAAGGGGCTGCTCCTCAAGTTTTGGCTCCATTTTAGCCCAACACTGTTTATTTTTGGGCACCCGGTACAGAGGGGGGAGGGTCGGGAGGGAGGAGGGGGTCTCCCTGTCGGTCTGCTCCTGGGCCTGGCCAAGATGGCCATTCGCGGGTCCAGGCAGCGGGCAGTCGACGGACGCACAGCAGTCGACTGCCTGCCCCTTTTCCGGGGTTATGTCCGTGCCCGCGTGTCCCTGGAGAGGGAACACGCGGTGTCCACAGGGACTGTGGGGGCCTTCTGTGAGCGCTGGTCACCGCAGGGGGTGGAATGTTTTATTGATGAAAATGTTAATGTTTTAATTTGAAATTTCTTTGTAAGATGCCAGTTTAGGCATTCTTTGATTGTGTTTGTAATTGTATTTGTTTGTTTGATTAAAACATTTTGTAAAAAAAAAAAAAAAAAAACCAATATTGTCGGTGTTATACCCAGTAGAATTGGCCTTTCCGTTTTGCCTTACATATAACAACATTGCTTTTCAGGGCTGCACGGTGGTAGAGTTGCTGCCTTACAGCGCTTGCAGCGCCAGAGACCCCGTGTTCGATCCTGACTGCGGGTGCTGCCTGTACGGAGTTCGTACGTTCCCCCCGTGACCGCATGGGTTTTCTCCGAGATCTTCGGTTTCCTCCCACATTCCAAAGACGTGCGGGTTTGTAGGTTAATTGGCTTTGGTGAAATTGTAAATTGTCCCTAGTGTGTGTGGGACAGTGTTGGTGTGCTGGTCAGCACGGACCCGGTGGGCCGAAGGGCCTGTTTCTGCGCTGAATCTCTAAACTAATCACATTGTTTATCATTCCTAAATGTAAAGTACATTAAAAATACAAATTATGTCAATCTCCTAGAATACATTCCAAGCGCCTGCATTCAATATTGCTCGTGATAAACCCAGTAGATAGACACAAAAAGCTGGAGTTACTCAGCGGGACAGGCAGCATCTCTGGAGAGAAGGAATGGGTGATGTTTCGGGTCGAGACCGTTCTTCAGCCTGTTCAGTGAATGGATTGATTGTTATCATGTATTCGAAATATAGAAACATAGAAAATAGGTGCAGGAGGAGGCCATTCGGCCCATCGATTGTATTGTATTGACTGGGTATTGTCTTTCTGCTTTTGCAGTCAGTGGAGCATATAGTCACCAGTTGCCCCAAACATCGGCCACCCAATGGTGAACGAGGTCTGATTAACCAACAATGACACGTTGGCCTGGCTCCCCTCAACGGAGCTGCAGGTTCTAAAAGACACACGACAGAAGAAGAAGTCTTTCTGCTTAGCGCACGGCAAAAAGCTTTTCGCTGTACCTCGGTACAAGTGACAATAAACTAAACTGAAATGAACTGAACAGTCTGAGGGAGAACTTACAAACTCCGTACAGTCAGCACCCATAGTCAGGATCGAACCCGGGTCTCTGGCGCTGCCTCTGGCTCTGGGTCTCAGCAACTCTTCCGCTGTGCCGCCCTGATTTTTTGTCTCCTCCAATAGAAAGCAAATAACCCTTCACACCTCAAACTTTAAATTATTGGGAGGCAAGACCAGAACGCTGACATTCTTGGCATCAAAATGCACCTTGCATTTTGCTTAAAAATAGCATCTAATTAATTTTCATTCCCCTGCTCGAGAAACCGTAATGCTTGCATTCATCATGATTATTCTGCCCCCCCCCCCTCAAAATGTACCATTTCCAATCTTTTCACAATCTGTATTTTATACGTTCATTTTTATGGGTCGTGAAAGTATTTTATCTGCACGGCTAGAAAAATATAGCCAGCTCATTTCCACGGAGTTAACATGAAGAAAGATATCATGACAAGGGATTTGACCTTTCCAAGATTAGTCTGATTTGCTACTTTATATAAGACCATTAACTTGTCTATTTAGATAGATTCGGTACAATTTGTCTTCCATTAGTAAAGAATTACCTGGTGTCTGATGAAATAGAACATATTCAGCAAATTGAATTCACTTCAATCCCTTCACAGTATCAGCTAATCCAGTCAGATATAAAAGATGGCTGCTGGAATGGATAACTTTCAAGAGACTACACTGTTAATGCTTGACTCTGTACAAATTATTTTTTACATCAAGACCATCGTTACAAACTCTACAATTGCGGTATAATTTATTCAAATTCCGAACAAAAGCACAAAATATCTTTCAATGTCTATATATTTTATATGCAAGTGACGGAGACCTTGGCGCAGGGGTAGAGTTGCTGCCTTAAGGGTCTGTCCCACTAGCATGCAACTCCTCCATGCGATGAGCGCGACCTAACGTGGTCGCTTGAGCCGTCCGGCGTCGCGGGGCCGGTCCCACTTCGATCGCCGGAGCCGTGCGGAATTGTGCGGAGTTCGTCCCGACATCGCGCGGGGCTCCGAAAAACTGACTATGTTCAAAAATTCCGCGCGGCAACGGCTTGTCGGCTCGCAGTCGCCTCGACGCATTACACACTGTCTCGATGTCGTGCCTCCATGACCCTCTCCGTAGGTGCCTCCGTGACCCTCTATGTGTGTGGCTCCATGGCCCTCTGTGTGTGTGCCTCTGTGCCCCTCTCTGTATGCCCCTCTCTGTCCTGGCGAACTTACCTTTAAGACTTCGCTCCAAGTTCGCCTCACTTTGCGCCGCGTTGCGCCACTCACCCGACCTCCGCGCGGCCCTCGCTGCCAGTTTGGTCGTGCTTGCCGCATGCAGGCGCATGCTGGTGGGAACGGCCCTGTACAGGGGATCACCCGATCTCCGCGCGGCCCCCGCTTCTTGTTTGATCGCGCTCATCGCATGGAGTCTAATGCTGGTAGGACAGGCCCTTTACTGTGCTTACAGCACCAGAGATCCGGGTTCGATCCAGACTATAGGTGCAGGAGTAGGCTATTCGGCCCTTTGAGCCAGCACCGCCATTCAATATGATCATGGCTGATCATCCACAATCAGTACCCCCGTTCCTGCCTTCTCCCCATATCCTATGACTCCGCTACCTTCAAGAGCCCTATCTAGCTCTCTCCAGAGAACCGCCCTCTGAGGCAGAAAATTCCACAGACTCACCACTCTCTGTGTGAAAAAGTGTTTCCTCATCTCCGTTCTAAATGGCTTACCCCTTATTCTTAAACAGTGGCCCCTGGTTCTGGACTCCCCCAACATCGGGAACATGTTTCCTGCCTCTAGCTTGTCCAAACCCTTAACAATCTTATGTGTTTCAATAAGATCCACTCTCATCTTCTAAACTCCAGAGTATACAAGCCCAGTCGCTCCATTCTCTCAGCATAAGACAGTCCTGCCATCCCGGGAATTAACCTTGTAAACCTACGCTGCACTCCCTCAATAGCAAGAATGTCCTTCCTCAAATTAGGGGATCAAAACTGCACACAATACTCCAGCTGTGGTCTCACTAGGGCTCTGTACAACTGCAGAAGGACTTCTTTGCTCCTATACTCAGCTCCTCTTGTTATGAAGGCCAACATGCCATTCGCTTTCTTCACTGCCTGCTGTACCTGCATGCTTACTTTCAGTGGCTGATGAACAACGACCCCCAGATCCCGTTATACTTCCCCTTTTCCCAACTTGACGCCATTTAGATAGTAATCTGCCTTCCTGTTTTTGCTACCAAAGTGGATAACCTCACATTTATCCGCATTAAACGTCATCTGCCATGCATCCGCCCGCTCCCCCAACCTGTCCAAGTCACCTTGCATTCTCATAGCATCCTCCTCACACTTCACACTGTCACCCAGCTTTGTGTCATCTACAAATTTGCTAATGTTACTTTGAATCCTTTCATCCAAATCATTGATATATATGGATTGATGGATAATGGGTGACGATTCCCTTCTTCGGACTGATTTCTTCATATATACTGAAATAGTTCACCAGCATCCCGATCTGGTGCGATGTGCAATAATTAATCCCAACTGCAGTACTCGGGGGATCAGCTACACATACCATTCTCTCAGGAGTAAACCACGTTAAGCAAAAAGATCAAAAACATTGAAATCTGATTTCATTAATTACGTTTTCACTGATAAGGATACGGCCTGCACGAGATTTTAATGTCACAGATAACAATTGTTACTTAAAATTGTGTTTAATGATAAATCCTTAATTAAATGTTTGTTAATAAAAACATGCAATCAGAAAGGTATGTTTTTTTATTGTAATTACATTCATATTAGTTACTGTCCATTGCTTCTGACAGCCACAGATTAGATCTCGGAATCTTGCTACTGAGTGGCGAATTCCGAAATTGAAGTTTAATTATTTGGGTGTGAGTGGGAAGAGAAGAGGTCGATTCTAGCTCAGGTACACCTGCGCTTAGACATTTTCTTGTGTAGGAAGGAACTGCAGATGCTGGTCTAAGGATGACGCACCCTGGCCGCTCCCTCTTCTCCCCTCTCCCATCGGGGAAATAGTACAGAAGTGTGAAAACGCACACCTCCAGATTCAGGGACCGTTTCTTGTCATCCGTACCAGGCAACTGAATCATCCCATCGCAACCAGAGAACAGTGCTGAACTACTATCTACCTCATTGGTGATCTGCATCATTGAAACATATAAGATTGTTAAGGGTTTGGGCACGCTAGAGGCAGGAAACATGTTTCCGATGTTGGGGGAGTCCAGAACCAGGGGCCACAGTTTAAGAATAAGGGGTAAGCCATTTAGAACGGAGACGAGGGTAACACTTTTTCTCACAGAGAGTGGTGAGTCTGTGGAATTCTCTGCCTCAGAGGGCGGTGGAGGCAGGTTCTCTTGATGCTTTCGAGAGAGAGCTAGAGAGGGCTCTTAAAAATATCGGAGTCAGGGGATATGGGGAGAAGGCAGGAACGGGGTACTGATTGGGGATGATCAGCCTTGATCACATTGAATGGCGGTGCTGGCTCGAAGGGCCAAATGACCTACTCCTGCACCTATTGTCTATTGTCTATAATCCCTGACACCCGTACTAATCAGTTGTGAGTCTGTGGAATTTTCTGCCTCAGAGGGTGGTTCTCTGGATACTTTCAAGAGAGAGCTAGATAGGGCTCTTAAAAATAGCGGAGTCTGGGGATATGGGGAGAAGGCGGGAACGGGGTACTGATTGGGGATGATCAGCCATGATCACATTGAATGGCGGTGCTGGCTCGAAGGGCCAAATGGCCTACTCCTGCACCTATTGTCTATTGTCTATTGGTGACCCTCGGACTGTCCTTGATCGGATTTTGCTGTTATTCTCCTATCATGTATCTGTACACTGCCAATGCAAATGGCTCGATTGTAATCATGTATTGACTTTCTGCTGACTGGTTAGCACGCAACATAAGCTGAACCACCATCTATCTCTTTGGTGACCCTCGGACTATCCTTGATCGGACTTTGCTGGCTTTACCTGGCACTAAACGTTATTCCCCTATCACGTACCCGTACACTGCAAATGGCTCGATTGTAACCGCGTATTGTCTTTCCGCTGGCTTGTCGGCACGCAACAAGAGCTTTTCACTGTACCTCGGTGCACGTAACGATAGACGGAACTATTAAACGGCCGACACAAAAACGCTGGAGTAACTCGGCGGGGTCAGGCAGCGTCTCTGGAGAGAAGGAACAGGTGACGTTTTTGGGTCTGAACCCTTCTTCTCCTAACCCCCCCCCCCCCCACCCCGCATGGTATCGCCACTCGACTGATAACTGACATTTCTATCAGCGGTCTCTGCTCAGAGAGTGCAGCTGAGGCAAAACCGAAATTAATAATCTGCATGAACGAACACACATCTGCCGTTTGCAGAGAAAGATTCTATTAATGAATGCCGAATCCTTGTAATTAGCAGAGCGGTTTCTCCAGCTGCTCTGTGACCTCCAGACTGAGGAAATTGTGGGCAGTGAACAGCCTTAGAATTAATCTTCTCAAATTACTGTATATTTGTTTGCAGGTAATATAAAAAACATTAGGTTGAATTTGCCCCTCAATGGTTAAAAAATAGGATTCTCACCCCCCCCCCCCCCCCCCCGCCATTCAGTATTTTGATGCCATAACAGACACAAGATAGCTCTTTTAGACAATTGACAATAGACAATAGGTGCAGGAGTAGGCCACTCGGCCCTTCAAGCCAGCACCGCCATTCAATGTGATCATGGCTGATCATCCCCAATCAGTACCCCGTTCCTGCCTTCTCCCCGTATCCCCTGACTCCGCTATCTTTAAAAGCCCTATTTAACTCTCTCTTGAAAGCATCCAGAGAACCTGCCTCCACCGCCCTCCGAGGCAGAGAATTCCACAGACTCGCCACTCTCTGTGAGAAAAAGCGTTTCCTCATATCCGTTCTAAATGGCTTACTCCTTATTCTTAAACTGTGGCCCCTGGTTCTGGACTCCCCCAACATTGGGAACATGTTTCCTTCCTCTAGCGTGTCCAAACCCTTAACAGTCTTACATGTTTCAATCTCGAGAGCATCCAGAGAACCTGCCTCCACCGCCCTCTGAGGCAGAGAATTCCACTAGAGAATTCTATTTTAATAAGGAATATCAATAATTCTAAATAACATAGAGAGCCATAAAAAGTTGGAGTAACTCAGCAAATTAGGCGGCATCTCTGGAGAGAAGGCACGGGTGACGTTCCGGGTCGAGACCCTTCTTCAGATATTCGAAATAACTTACCTGAATTTTTTTTCAATTAATATTTTTTTTAACGTTTTCTTTTCCATTTGGTAAAACTAGGATGAGTTTTACCAGACTGATTCCTGGGATGACCAGACTGATTCCTGGGATGTCAGGACTTTCATATGAGGAAAGATTGGATAGACTCGGCTTGTACTCGATGGAATTTAGAAGATTGAGGGGGGATCTTATAGAAACTTACAAAATTCTTAAGGGGTTGGACAAGCTAGATGCTGGAAGATTGTTCCCGATGTTGGGGGAGTCCAGAACAAGGGGTCACAGTCTAAGGATAAGGGGGAATTCCTTTAGGACCGAAATGAGGAAAACATTCTTTACACAGAGAGTGGTGATTCTCTGGAATTCTCTGCCACAGAAGGTAGTTGAGGCCAGTTCATTGGCTATATTTAAGAGGGCATTAGATGTGGCACTTGTGGCTAAAGGGATCAGGGGGTATGGAGAGAAGGCAGGTACGGGATACTGAGTTGGATGATCAGCCATGATCACATTGAATGGCGGTGCAGGCTCGAAGGGCCGAATGGCCTACTCCTGCACCTATTTTCTATGTTTCTAAGAGTGAATCGAAAGAGGGAAGAAACAACATCAATATCAGAAGGCAGAGCATGCAATCAAACAAAATAAAAACAGAACATAGACAAAGGGCTCGAAGGGCCAAATGGCCTACTCCCGCACCTATTGTCTATTGTCTATAAAAATGCTGGAGGAACTCAGCGGGTGAGGCAGCATCTATGGAGCGAAAAGGAAATAGGCAACGTTTCGGGACGAAACCCTTCTTCAGTCTGAATAAAACAGATTGAATAAAAACAGACTTGAAGAAAATCCCATTGCAAACACCTTTTTTAAATCGGGAGGGTTTCCACAGATGGCAATGAAGTATTAAAATGTGTTTCCACTAAAGTAAAAAAAACAGATCTACAATAACGTGAGTGTTTAGGATTGCATCTCACAGCTGCTGCCCTCTCTCTCAGTGCCTCCCCCCCCCCCCCCCCCCCCTTTAGACTTTACTCCTGACCCTAAGGTTCCTTAATTCCTTAACATGCATATTTTAACATTATTGCGAAAAGGCCTCATTTGCAATTTTATAGGGAGAGCAGAAATGAAGGCATTCGGGGAGAAGTCTGTCCCCACCGACTCCGCTAGTGATGGAATTGCAGTCTCAACAGCTGGAGTTCGTCCCTGGAGGCCACGAGATGTGGCTCCTTTATAGCAGAATAAATCTATCAGACATATTTCAACTGTCCGACAACATTAATAGACACCAGCGTGCTTTAATTTTTAATGAACTTGCATGTAGGTTGTTTGCAAGAATCAGGGAGCCGGATCAAAACTCCATTATGAAGGTCTCCGGAAAATCTCCCAGTAAAATCAATTTTTTAAATCATTTTCTGTCACAAGCAGACGAGTAAATTACATGGTTAGTTTTCATAGAAACATAGAAACAGAAAAAATAGGTGCAGGAGTAGGCCATTCGGCCCTTTGAACCAGCACCACCATTCAATATGATCATATCTGACCATCTAAAATCAGTACTCCGTTCCTGTTTTCTCCCCATATCCCTTGATTCCTTTAGCCCCAAGAGCTAAATCTAGCTCCCTCCTGAAAACACCCAGTGAATTGGCCTCCACTGCCTTCTGTGGCAGAGAATTCCACAGATTCACAACTCTCTGGGTGAAAAAGTTTTTCCTCTTCTCAGTCCTAAATGGCCTACCCCTTATTCTTAAACTGTGACCCCCTGTTTCTGGAATGCCCCAACATCGGGAATATGTTTCAGGAGGTGACATGAGAATTAAGGGACAGAAGTTCAGGGGTAACATGAGGGGGAACTTCTTTACTCAGAGAGTGGTGGCTGTGTGGAATGATCTTCCTGCAGAAGTGGTGGAGGCAGGATCGATTTTAACATTTAAAAGTAAAGTGGATAGGTATATGGACGGGAAGGGAATGGAGGGGTATGGTCTGAGTGCAGGTAGATGGGACTAGGGGAAAATAAATGGTCGGCACGGACTGGAAGGGCCGAGAAGGCCTGTTTTCGTGCTGTAATTGTTATATGGTTATATAGTTATATGGTGACGACATTTAGGCAGCGAATAGCCCCCCAAAATATAATCATTTCCACGGGACATGTGTAGCCACCTAGACATGCCAAGACGCCGAGAAAATATTTTCAGGTGGAGCATAAATATAACGGGGGAGGGTTTGTGTCCAGAACATGCGTTTTAGGAGATAGAGATGGGAACACAACCAGGGCAAGAACGGCATGGACATTTCAAAAGGCAAGTTCGAATAGAAGGGAAGTGCTGTGGTCCCATTGTTAATGAATGAATGTTGAACGATGCTTTGTTATCATGTGCGACATGTCACGGTGAGATTCGTTGCTTTCAGTACCAAACACAGAGTATGCAAAGGGTCGCTACATAAAGGGCAAAGTTACAAAGTGTTCAGTGTACTTCCCGATTCTCCCTCTTTGTCCCACCCCCCACCCGGCCCCTTCTTTGTTCTCATGGTGCTCCCCTCCTCCATGTCAGGCCCCCTCTTTGCTCTCATGGTAGTCCCCACCCCAGCGCCGGGCCCTCTCTTTGTTCTAGGCTACCCTCCCACTTCAGACCCATTTTGTTCGCGGTAGCTCCCAGACGATGGGTACCTCTTTGTTCACATGGCAACCCCGCCAGTTCGGGGGTCCCCCTTTGTTCTTGGCCACCTCACTTATCATAGAAACATAGAAACATAGAAATTAGGTGCAGGAGTAGGCCATTTGGCCCTTCGAGCCTGCACCGCCATTCAATATGACCATGGCTGATCATCCAACTCAGTATCCCGTACCTGCCTTCTCTCCATACCCTCTGATCCCCTTAGCCACAAGGGCCACACCTAACTCCCTCTTAAATATAGCCAATGAACTGGCCTCAACTACCCTCTGTGGCAGAGAGTTCCAGAGACCCACCACTCTCTGTGTGAAAAAAGTCCTTCTCATCTCGGTCCTAAAGGATTTCCCCCTTATCCTTAAGCTGTGACCCCTTGTCCTGGACCTCCCCAACATCGGGAAAAATCTTCCTGCATCTAGTCTGTCCAACCCCTTAAGAATTTTGTAAGTTTCTATAAGATCCCCTCTCAATCTCCTAAATTCTAGAGAGTATAAACCGAGTCTATGCAGTCTTTGTTCATAAGACAGTCCTGACATCCCAGGAATCAGTCTGGTGAACCTTCTCTGCACTCCCTCTATGGCAATAATGTCCTTCCTCAGATTTGGAGACCAGAACTGTATGCAATACTCCAGGTGTGGTCTCACCAAGACCCTATACAACTGAGTAGAACCTCCCTGCTCCTATACTCAAATCCTTTTGCTATGAAAGCTAACATACCATTCGCTTTCTTCACTGCCTGCTGTACCTGCACGCCTGCTATCAATGACGTGTACCATGACACCCAGGTCGCGCTGCATCTCCCCTTTTCCTAATCGGCCTCCATTTAGATAATAGAGGCTAAATAGAGGCTAAATGGAGTTATCCCCCACTCCGGGTCCCTCTTTATTCTTGATGGCCCCCCTACGCCGGCTGCCTCTTAGTTCTGATAGCGCCCCCCCCCCCCCAACACCGGAACATCTTTGTCCTCCTGGTGGCGTGTCCTTGAACGACCTCCGACCTCCGTGGCCCCTCCACAGCCCACCACTGGGCCCGTCCGGTATAGGCCACCAGGCTTTCAGGTCATGGTCCCGGTTCTGCTAGTTCAGGCTAGGTGCAGGGCGGCTGAAGAACGAAAGCAAGAAGCACCGTGATGTGTTTTCTATTTGACTTAATTTTGAATGCTAGAGTACATCAGCCTCACTTGGCCCCCCAGAACAAAGTTGCATTATTGCACGTCAGAATAAATTCCTGACTCTTTAAATAGTATTGTCCATCCTCGATTTTTTATTTCCAAGAATAGACACAAAATGCTGGAGTTCACGAGTTCACAAGTTGTCGGAGTAGAATTAGGCCAATCGGCCCATCAAGTCCGCTCCGCCATTCAACCATGCCTGATCACTGCCTCCTAATCCCATTTTCCTGCCTTCTTCCCATAATCCTTGACACCCGTTCTAATCAAGAATTTGTCTATCTCTGCCTTAAAAATACCCACTGACTTGGCCTCCACAGCCCTCTGTGGTAATGAGTCCCTCAGATTGCTACATATGGCTGTGGAGGCCATGTCATTGGACGTTTTCCCCAATATATTCAGTTTCTTCCCACACGCTAAAGACATACAGGTTTGTAGGTTAATTGGCTTGGTTTAAATATAAATTGTCCCTAGTGTGTGTAGGATAGGGTTAATGTGCGGGGCTCGCTGGTCGGCGCGGACTCGGTGGGCCGAAGGGCCTGTTTCCGCGCTGTATCTCTAAACTAAACTCAATAACATTCTGGCTGTTCTTTGACCTCAGCACCTTTCCCCAGCAATAACCTCATATGTATTGATTCTGTTAATGGGGAACCTACATGGGCATGAGTGCAGAAATTAGCTGCCGGCATTCACGGGAAGCCCGCAACGCTGTCAAATCCCACTGCCCAAGGTACCATCTGTTTCTCCCTCAAATGAAAGCAGACAAAATCATTCCTTCATGAACACAGTCCCAGGGCGACAGGGAGCAGTCTATGGAGAGGTTTAGTCAATACGTCCATAGTTTCCACGGACACAGCAGTCCAGGCACAGGCCGGTTGGTTAGTTAGACACAAAACGCCGGAGTATTTCAGAGGGACAGGCACAGCATCTCTTACAGGCGGCACGGTGGCGCAGCGGTAGAGTTGCCGCCTCGCAGCGCTTTCAGCACCAGACGCGCAGTTTGAACGTTCTCCCCGTGACGTGCGTGGGTTTTGTACGAGATCTTCGGTTTCCTCTCACACTCCAAACACCTACTGGTTTGTACAGTAGGTTAATTGGCTTGGTACAAAGTGTAAATCGTCCCTAGTGTGTGTAGGATAGTGTTAGTGTGTGGGAATCACTGGTCAGCACGGCCTCCGTGGGCCTGTTTCCGCGCTGCATCTCTAAACTGAATTAAAGATGCTGCCTATCTTGCCGCGATACTCCAGCATTTTGTGTCTATCTTCGGTGTAAACCAGCATCTGCAGTTTCTTCCCACACGTAGTTAGTTAGTCAGACTGAAGAAGGGTTTCGACACGAAAAACGTTGCCTATTTCCTTCGCTCCATAGATGCTGCCTCACCTGCTGAGTTCCTCCAGCATTTTTGTCTACCTTAGTTAGTTAGTTAGTTTAGTTTATTGTCACAGTGAAAAGCTATTATTGAGTGCTAACCAGTCAGCGGAAAGACAATACATAGAAACATAGAAATTAGGTGCAGGAATAGGCCATTCGGCCCTTCGAGCCTGCGCTGCCATTCAATATGATCACAGGTGATCATCCAACTCAGTATCCTGTACCTGCCTTCTCTCCATATCCCCTACCCCCATGATTACAATATAGCTGTCCACAGTGTACAGATACATGAGCAGGGGATTAACATTAATAAAATTTTGTGCAAGATAAGGTCCAGTAAAGTCCAATCAAAGATAGTCTGAGGGTCTCCAATGAGGTAGATAGTATCTCAGGACTGCTCTCGAGTTATTTGCAAGATGGGTCAATTGGCTGATAACAGCTGGGATGAACCCGACCCTGAATCTGAAGGTGTGCGTTTTCACACTTCTTTACATTTTGCCCAGTGGGAGAGGGGAGAAGAGGGAGTGGCCAGGGTGCGACCCGTCCTTGATGATGCTGCTGGCCTTGCCGAGGCAGAGTGAGGTGTAGATGGAGTCAATGGTCTTTCTCGCGGTCTTGGATGGAGCTGTTGCCAAACCATGCTGTGATGCATCCCGGTCAAACACCGAGGTACAGTGAAAAGCTTTTGTTGCTCGCGCATCAGTCAGCGGAAAGACAATACACGATTACAATCGGGTCACTCGCAGTGTAGATACATGATAAAGAGAATAACATTTGGAGCAAGATAAAGTCTAGTGAAACATAGAAACATAGAAAATAGGTGCAGGAGGAGGCCATTCGAGCCTTTGAGCCAGCACCGCCATTCATTGTGATCATGGCTGATCGTCCCCAATCAATAACCCGTGCCTGCCTTCTCCCCATATTCCTTGACTCCACTAGCCCCCAGAGCTCTATCTAGCTCTCTCTTAAATCCATCCAGCAATTTGGCCTCCACTGCCCTCTGTGGCACGGAATTCCACAAATTCACAACTCTCTGGGTGAAAAAGTATTTTCTCACCTCAGTCTTAAATGGCCTCCCCTTTAGTCTAAGACTGTGGCCCCTGGTTCTGGACTCGCCCAACATTGGGGAACATTTTTCCTGCATCTAGCGTGTCCAGTCCTTTTATAATTTAATATGTTTCTATAAGAAATCCCCTCTTCCTTCTAAACTCCAGTGAATACAAGCCCAGTCTTTTCAATCTTTCCTCAAATGACAGTCCCGCCATCCCAGGGATCAAACTCGTGAACCTACACTGCACTGCCTCAATCACAAGGATGTCCTTCCTCAAATTAGGGTGAAGACAGATCAAATATAGTCCGAGGGTCTTCAATGATGTAGATAGCAGTTCAGGACTGCTCTCTGTGGTAGGATGGTTCAGTTACTGACAACAGCTGGGAAAGAAACTGTCCCTGAATGTTCAGTGCGCGATGCCATTAAGTGAGTATCTGACGCCAGGACAAATTCAGGTGCATTAACTTGAGTTGTTAGTGGAATTGAAGTGCTTGGTGCAATTTCACCATGAAATTATCGCGACCATGATCAGCCATGTTTAAAATTGAATTCTGCATGGTCGGTAGATGCAAGGCAATTCATCTTCCAGGATAGCATGTTTTAGATTTAATTTTAGAATCATAGAGTCATCGAGTGATACACTGCGGAAATAGGCCCTTCAGCCCGACATGCCCACCGGCCAACATGTCCCAGGTACACTAGTCCCACCTGTCTTGATGCACATTTAATGGAACACTATCTCAGTGAGAAAAACAGTCATTTTCATTTCATCACTGAAATTCTGCTAACCAGTCTGAAGAAGGGTCTCGACCCGAAACGTCGCCTATCTCCTTCGCTCCTTAGATGCTGCTGCACCCGTTGAGTTTCTCCAGCCTTTTGTGCACCCTCGATTCTCCAGCATCTGCAGTTCCTTCTTTAACACTGAAATTCTGCTTTTAGTTTAGTTTAGTGTTACAGCGCGGAAACAGGCCCTTCGGCCCACCGAGTCCGCACCGACCACGAACCCCGCACATTTACACTATCTTACCTACACAGACTACGGACAATTTACACTACAAGCCAATTAACCTACAAAGCTGCACGTCTTTGGAGTGTGGGAGGAAACCGAAGATCTCTGAGAAAACCCGCGCAGGTCACGGGGAGAATGCACAAACTAGTTACAGACAGCACCCATAGTCGGGATCGAACCCGGGTCTCTGGCGCTGTAAGTGCTGTAAGGCAGTAACTCTACCGCTGCACCACCGTACCCCTTAAGCTATAGGCATGGGTGAATAATACCAATAGCTTAGGCACCAGCAAACTACCCAGCAATGGCCATGTTCATCAAGACCGTCTTTAACCATCTAGCCCTGACATTCTCTAACATTACGATCACTGGATGACACTGATCAGAAACTCAACTGGAACAGCCAAATGCATACCAGGCGTAGGTCAGAGCTCAAATATCCTCCAGCAACTGGTGGCCCCAACAAGAACACTGAGCTGAAGGAAGATATTAATGATGTGGAACAGGTCTGGGTGTAAGCTATAGGGAGAGGTTGAGCAGGCTGGGACTCTATTCCTTGGTGCATAGGAGGATGAGGGATGATCTTATAGAGGTGCACAAAGTCATGAGAGGAATAGATCGGGTAAACGCACAGAGTCTCTTGCCCAGAGTAAGGGAATCGAGAACCAGAGCTCATGGGTTTAAGGTGAAGGGGAGAAAGATTTAATAGGAACCTGGCGGATAGCTTTTTCACACAAACGGCGGTGGGTGTATGGAACGAGCTTCCAGAGGAGGTAGTTGAGGCAGGTACTATCACAATGTTTAAGAAACAATTAGACAAGTACATGGATAGTACACAAAAATGCTGGAGAAACTCCGCGGGTGCAGCAGCATCAATGGTGCGAAGGAAATAGGCAACGTTTTGGGCTGAAACCCTTCTTCAGACTTGAAGACTGAAGCCCGAAACGTTGCCTATGTCCTTTGCTCCATAGATGCTGTTGCACCCGCTGAGTTTCTCCAGAATTTTTGTCTATCTTCGATTTTCCAGCATCTGCAGTTCCTACTTAAACAGGTACATGGATAGGACAGGTTTAGAATCATAGAATCATAGAAAATAGGTTCAGGAGGAGGCCATTCGGCCCTTCGAGCCTGCACCACCATACAATATGATCATGGCTGATCATCCAACTCAGTATCCTGTATCTGCCTTCTCTCCATACCCCCTGATCCCTTTAGCCACAAGGGCCACATCTAACTCCCTCTTAAATATAGCCAATGAATTGGCCTCAACTACCTTCTGTGGCAGAGAATTCCACAGGCTAACCACTCTCTGTGTGAAAAAAGATCTTCTCATCTCGGTCCTAAAAGACTTCCCCCTTATCCTTAAACTGTGACCCCTTGTCCTGGACCTCCCCAACATTGGGAACAATCTTCCTGCATCTAGCCTGTCCAACCCCTTAAGAAATTTGTAAGCCTCTATAAGATTCCCCTCAATCTCCTAAATTCCAGCGAGTACAAGCCGAGTCTATCCAGTCTTTCTTCATATGGAAGTCCTGCCATCCCAGGAATCAGTCTGGTGAACCTTCTCTGTACTCCCTCTATGGCAAGAATGTCTTTCCTCAGATTAGGAGACCAAAACTGTACACAATACTCCAGGTGTGGCCTCACCAAGACCCTGTACAACTGCAGTAGAACCTCCCTGCTCTTGTACTCAAATCCTTTTGCTAAAGGATCCTGCTTAGAAGGATATGGGCCAAACATAAGCAGGTGGGACAAGTGTAGATGGAACATGTTGGTTATTGTGGGCAAGTTGGGCCAAAGGGCCTGTTTCCACGCTGTATAATTCTATGACTCTGTAAGTCTACAGTATTAAACAATATTTTGTTTGATTTGTAATTCAAGGCTTCCTGTTCACCAAATAACTGCAGTGAGAAAGTACCAGAGCATTTTGTAGTCATGTCTATACACTAAAAGACATAAGACATCTTTCATTTGACATTGCACGTGAGATCAGTTTACCGATGTTGAAAGGGGATAGACACAGAAAGCTGGAGTAACTTAGCGGGTCAGGCAGCATCTCTGGGGAAAAGGAATAGGTGACGTTACGGGTCGAGACCCTTCTTCAGACTGAGAGTCAGGGGAAAAGGGAAACGAGAGATATAGGCGGTGATGTAGGGAGATATAGAATGAATGAATGAAAGACATGCATAAAAAGTACCGGTGATAAAGAAAACAGGCCATCGTTAGCTGTGGACTAGGAGAGAATGAGTTACGTACAATGAGACTCAACAAGACGGCTTTGAAACTGGTACGACTTTGGTGGGGGAGGGACGGAGAGAGAGACTGTTAGTCATCTCCTCCGTGGTAGAAAGAAAGGATTCCATGTTCTCCGCAAAGGTTTGTGCAAGATCGATCCTGGAGTCGTAAGTTCATAAGGTATAGGAGCAGAATTAGGCCATTCGACCCATCAATTCTGCTCTGCCATTCAATCACGGCTGATCTGTCTGAGAGGTGAAGGTAGTGCAAATGGTTCACAAAGCGGGTTGGATTGATGGTAGGTGAAGTATTCTCCTACCAATGATAACTTACAGTTTTTTCCAATTCTAATTTTACATGTCAGCAAAAATAGCAATGGCCTGGGTATGGTTGCTGCTTTCATAAGTCATAGGAACAGAATTAGGCCATTTGACCCATCGGGTCAGCTCCGCCATTCAATCATGGCTGATCTATCTCTCCATCTCTTAGGGTGATATGTGGAGCCATCCACAGTAGAAAGCAATCTAATGAGCAGTCTTAGAGTCATAGAGTGATGCAGCATGGAAACAGGACCTTCAGCCCAACTTTCCCACACCGGCCAACATGTCCCATACCTGGTCCATATCCCTCCAAACCTGTCCTATCCATGTACCTACCTAACTGTTTCTTAAATGTTGGGATAGTCCCAGCCTCAACTACCTCCTCCGGCAGCTCGTTCCATACACCTACCACCCGTAAAGTGTCAAAACAATTACCCCTCAGATTCCAATTAAATCTTCTCCCCTTCACCTTGAACCTATGTCCTCTGGTCCATGATTCCCCTTCTCTGGGCAAGAGATTCTGTGCGGCTACCCAATCTATTCCAGTCTGTGGAATTCGCTGCCTCAGAGGGCGGTGGAGGTAGGTTCTCTGGATAATTTTAAGAAAGAGCTAGAAAGGGCTCTTAAAAATAGCGGAGTCAGGGGATATGGGGAGAAGGCAGGAACGGGGTACTGATTGGGGATGATCAGCCATGATCACATTGAATGGCGGTGCTGGCTCGAAGGGCCAAATGGCCTGCTCCTGCACCTATTGTCTATTGTAAAGATCCTATACACCTCGATAAGATCCTCTTCACCTCCAAGCAAAGAGAGATCAGCTCCAGGGGGAGGATTTATCTCAAGTTTCAGGATTCCTTTTTCCATTTTGCTTCAGAAAGTACTTCAAACTAAAACTCACTCACCCACACCAAATGGGTATTGAAATGGAAGGTGATTAAAACGCTAATGATCTAGACCTGGGCTTTGCTTCCCCATTGACTGACAGCAATCACCTTGCAAAATGTTTAACACTACGTATACAAAATGTGTGGAGGTTTTCTGTCTTTTCTAGCTGGGGAATACAGGGTCACTTACGATTATTATAAGTAAACGCAAGCAATTAAATATGGCATGAAACAGATATTGTAAAGGGTCTGTCCCACTATACAAGTTTACCCAAGAGCTCTCCCGAGTTTAAAAAAAAATAGAACTCGTGGTAAGTACGTAAAACTTACGTTGCAGGTACTTCGGAGCACGGGACGTCTCTTAGCGGCTTGCAACGCTAACGGCAGGTACTCGGGAAACGCGGTAAGCTCGGGAAGACTCGTGAAGTTTTTTCAACATGTTGAAAAATGTCCACGAGAGCCCCGAGTGCCTACGAGCGGCCATTACCGTAATTCTCCGGTTTCGAATCAGTGGAAGCTCGGGAGACCTCTTGAATGACCTCGTACAGTGGGACAGGCCCTCAACGACCGGCTGTTTTCAGCCTTTGCAAAGGAAAGTAAGAATGGGTGGTCACAGTGGCGCAGCGGTAGAGTTCCTGCCTTGCAGCGTCGGAGGCCGGGGTTCGATCCCGCCTACGGGTGCTGTCTGCATGGAGTTTGCACGTTCTCCCCGTGACCTGCGTGGGTTGTCTCCGAGATCTTCGGTTTCCTCCCACACTCCAAAGACGTAGAGGTAGGCAGGCTAATTGGTTTGGTAAATGGGAAAACTGTCTCCAGTGTGTGTGGGATAGTGTTAATGTGCGGGGATCGTTGGTCGGCGCGGTTGGCATGGACCCGGTGGACCTGTATCTCTAAACTAAACTAAACTAAGAAGTGAGAGGTTAATTTGTTCAGATCAAAGACTAACAAAGAGTAGTTGATGCATTCATTACCACAGGCTCAAAGCAAAGGCAGGTTTCACTAACACCCAAAGCCCATCGATGAAACGAGGGGCCTGTTTGCCCGCTGTTTGACGCTACGACTGTGGCATTGCACGAGATGCCATTTCAGGACTTTCTCATGTTATTCATCGTTCGGATTCTTCTTTTGGATTAGTTAAAACTAATAAAAATCACTCTCTTTGATATTAGACAATCGACAATAGACAATAGGTGCAGTAGGCCATTCGGCCCTTCGAGCCCCCACTGAATATTCATTCAGTGCTCTCAACTCTACAGGTGCCGGTTGGGTTTAATTTAGGGGTATATTTTACAATTTATGTCATTTTCCAAAGAGGTCAATAAGAATTTGGTCGTAGTTGGTTACAAGGTTAATTCCCGGGATGGCGGGACTGTCATATGCTGAGAGAATGGAGCGGCTGGGCTTGTACACTCTGGAGTTTAGAAGAATGAGAAGGGATCTCACTTAACCTTGTAAACCGAAACTGTAGCTATGTATAATTGCTATTTCTTAGTTTAACGTAATTGTTCATGTTCACAGGTTATAGAAGCAAATTAGGCCATTCGGCTCATCTGCCTACCCCGCCATTCAATCATGGCTTCTCTCTCAACCCCATCCTCCTGCCATCTCCCAATAACCCCTGGCACCCGTGCTAATCACGAATCTGTTAATATCCACCATAAAAATATCCACCGACTTGGCCTCCACATCCGTCGGTGGCAATGAATTGCACAGATTCACCACCCTCTGACAAAATAAATTCCTCCTTTCTAAAGTTACATCCTTTTATCCTGAGGCTGTGTCCTCTGGTCCTAAGCTCTCCCACTAGTGGAAATATCCTCTCTACATCCACTCTATCCAGGCCTTCCACTATTTGGTAAATTTCAATTAGGCCTCCCTCGCCCCCCCACATCATTTTGTGACAATTGTGATCAAATTTAGCAAATAGGATCAAAAGAAAAGTATGGTGGCACAGAGGCGCAGTTGATGGAGCTGCGGCCTACAGCGCCAGAGAACCGGGTTCGATCCTGTCCTCGGGTACTGTCTGTGTGGAGTTTGCACGTTCTCCCTCTGACCACGTGGGTTTCCTCTGGGTTCTCCCTTTTCCGGGTACTCCACATCCCAAAGATGTGCGGGGTTGTACATTAATTTGTCTCTGCGAATTGTTCCAAGTGTGTAGGGAGTGGATGAGAAAGTGGGATAACATAGAACTAGTGTGAACTGGTGATCGCTGGTCGGCGTGGACTCAATGCGTTTTGCATTGAATTGATTGAATTGAATAGCCTTTATTGTCATTCAGACCTTTCGGTCTGAACGAAATTTTGTGCCTGCAGTCATACATATATAAAAAATAACAAAACCACACAATAAACACAAATTTAACATCCACCACAGTGAGTTCACCAAACACCTCCTCACTGTGGTGGAAGGCAAAAGTCTTAGAGTCTCTGTCTTCTTCCCTCCTTGTTCTCCCTCTGCGCTGAGGAGATCCAGGCCACCAGGCCCGCGGCCGAGCCTCCGAAACCGGGCCGCCGCCGCCGCCGGAACGCCGCCACAGGGCCCGCCACTGGAACGCTGGAGCACCGCAGCTCCAAAGCCCAGGTCGCCGCTGGAACTTCGCTGGAGCACCGCATCCCCGAAGCCAGGCCGCCGCTGGAGCACCGCAGCCCCGAAGCCAGGCCGCCACTGGAGAACCGAAGCCGTGCCGCCGCCGCTGGAAGCTGGAAGGCCGCCAGCTCCACCATTTGGGCCTCAGCACAGACGGAGACGGTGACGGGGGACATGACAAGAAAAGTTGCATCCCCCCCGAAGGGAGAGACTAAAACCCCTTTCTCCCCCCCTCCCCCCCCCCCCCCACACACACATACACAAACCTAATAAACCAAAAATAATCACTAAAAACATGCACGAAGACAAAAATAAAAAACAGACGGACTGCTGTTTAAGGGCCTATCTCTGTGCTGTATCTCGAAACTAAAGTAAATGTAACCATTGTTCTTATATTTCTGTATTTGGTACTTAGTATCCATTGTATTTATCAATTAAATATTTTTTCTGGTACTGCAACTTTTTAATTGATATCTTAGTGCGCACAATAAAGATATGTAAGCCACACGGTTAACCACGTCAGGGTCTCTCTCACCATTGTCTGCATCTGTAAGAAGGGACTATATTTTGATTGGGAACATAATTACTTCAGCGAAAAACACAATGTGTCGGAGTAACTCAGCTGGGTCTGGCAGCAACTCTGGAGAACATGGATCGATGACGTTTCGGGGCGGGACCCTTCTTCACCTCATCTATCCATGCTGCCAGACGCGCGGAGTTACTTCAGCGTTTTGTATCCTTTTTGCATGAAACCAGCATCTGCAGTTCCTTATATCGCATCATTATTTCACAACAGCACGGTGGTGCAGCGATAGATTTGCATAGTCGGAGATCCAGGTTCGATCCCGACTACGAGTGCTGTCTGTATGGAGTTTGTTCGTTCTCCCCGTGGGATTTTCTCTGGGTGCTTCGTTTTCCTGCCACACGCCAAAGACGTACAGGTCTGTAGGTTAATTGGTTTGGTATAATTGTAAATTGTCCCTAGTGCACGTAGTATAGTGTTAATGCGCCGGGATCGCTGGTTGGCACGGACTCAGTGGGCAGAAGGTCCTGTTTCCGCGCTTCTATCTCTAAACTAAACTGAACTTCCTCATTCCTTCGATCCTGACCGCGGGTGCTGTCTGTACGGAGTTTGCACGTTCTCCCCGTGCCCTGCGTGGGCTTTCTCTGGGTGCTCCGGTTTCCGCCCACACTCCAATGCGATCCGGGTTTGTAGTGCTAATCAGCTTCGGTATAAATGGTAAATTGTCCCTAGTGTGTGTAGGACAGTGCCAGTGTTCGGGGATCGCTGGCCGGCGCGGACTCAGTGGGCCGAAGGGCCTGTTTCCGTGCTCTGTGTCTCTTGAACTGAACTGAACTAAAAAGCATAGACTGCTGAAACAACACAGCGGGTCGGGCAGCTTCTGAGGAGAGTGGCTGAGTTCAGTTTAATTACCTTTACGTTTACCTCTTGTTTATTTTAGTGTCCACTTGGTAGCAATGGGATTATTGCCTTTGGCTGTGTCAAAGAAATGAACCACTTTCAGCTTGTTTGGCCTGTGGCCAATTTGACTTTGCAATTTAATGTACAACAGACACATTTTTCAATTCAATAGTTGACAGGGCACTTGCACTGTGAATGAATGCATTGTCCCTTAAATGTTCACTCTTAAAAAAGCTTGTAAAATCATCCCGCAAAGCTTTGTGATATATCTTCTCCCTTGCACAAGCAGTGTAGCTGATGACAAAAGGAATATATCACAAAGCTTTATGGTGCTGTTTGACAAGCTTTCAGTGTCGTGGTGCAGGCAAGGTGAATGCACGAGGCAAGCAAATGGCCATTGCTTGTCATTTGAGCAAACATATAAAAAAAATAATGTTGGATGTTGCAGTCGCAGTCGTAATCGTTCAAGAGTTAGTTGTAGGAGCAGAACTAGGCCCTTCGGCCCATCGAGTCTACTCCCGCAACTCAATCATGGCTGATCTATCTTTCCCTCTCAACCCCATGTTTCAAGCCTGCTCCCCATAACCCCTGGCACCCATACTAATCAAGAATCTATCCACCTCTGCCTTAAAAATATCCAATGACTTGGCCTCCACAGCCTTCTGTGGCAATGAATTCCACAGATTCACCACACTCTGGCTGAAGAAATTCCTCCTCATCTCCTTACTAAAGGAATGTCCTCTTCTTCTGAGGCTGTGGCCTCTTGTCCTAGACTCTCCCACTAGTGGAAACATCCTCTCCACATCCACTCTATCCAGGCCTTTCACTATTTGGTAAGCTTCAATTGTTAAGGATTTGGACACGCTAGAGGCAGGAAACATGTTCCCGATGTTGGGGGAGTCCAAACCCAGGGGCCACAGTTTAATTAGGGTTGCCAACTGTCCTGTATTAGCCGGGACATCCCCTATATTGGGCTAAGTTGGTTTGTCCCGTACGGGACCACCCTTGTCCCGTATTTGACCGCTACTACTCGGGTTCAGGGGACTGTCGGGTTGGAGCACCGCGCGTGGCTCTGTCTCACCCGTCCCGACGTAGTGCAGCCCATGGAGTGCAGCTGCAGCAGCAGCAGCAGCACCTCGCCTGTGGCCCCGTCGGCCGGCCGGCAGCCCGGCCAGCTGTCCGACCTTCAGTCCTTCACTTACCACCGACACCACCACCACCCCTCCTTCTTGAGGCCGATCATCGGTTCATGAGTTGGACGGGGCGCCAGACTTTGCGCGCGGCCCCCGGGCCAAAACTCCTCAGCTGGCCTGCCGGCTGGGCTTTGTGTGCAGTCCAGCACCCGGGCCAACTCATCATTCACCCAGCCACGGCCGAGTTGGTCAATGAACTGCCATCGGGAATTTGTCCCTTATTTTGACATTTTGCCCCTTATTTGGGAGTGAGAAAATTGCCAACCCTACCCCTAAACATATAAGATTGTTAAGGGTTTGGACACGCTAGAGGCAGGAAACATGTTCCCGATGTTGGGGGAGTCCAGAACCAGGGGCCACAGTTTAAGAATAAGCTGTAAGCCATTTAGAACGGAGACGAGGAAACACTTTTCCTCACAGAGAGTGGTGAGTCTGTGGAATTCTCTGCCTCAGAGGGCGGTGGAGGCAGGTTCTCTGGATGCTTTCAAGAGAGAGCTAGATAGGGCTCTTAAAAATAGCGGAGTCAGGGGATATGGGGAGAAGGCAGGAACGGGGTACTGATTGGGGATGATCAGCCATGATCACATTGAACGGCGGTGCTGGCTCGAAGGGCCAAATGGCCTACTCCTGCATCTATTGTCTATTGTCTAAACTCCAGCGAGTACAGGCCCAGTGCCGTGATATGTGCAACTAACAATGGCATTTATTATTTTAAGCACGGAATTCTTTTTCCAGAAGTTGAAGAGATAGGGCTGCTGTTTAGCCACATGTGAGCTACATTACGTCAGTCTGCATAACAGCGTCCATCACATCTATTGAAACGCCAACTTTCTAGGCTTCTTCCCTGAGTTTTCTCAGCCACTTCTATGAGCACATAAGCCCACCCAAAAGTTGTTATGATAACTCCTCCAATTATCCGCAATTACTTGGCGAAATCTTTTGCTTGGATTAAAATCAGACCACCTCGTGGAGGAGTCTTTTTTCTGGAAGCAATCTTCTCATTGGCCTTTCGCTTTGTTTAAGCAGACAGAATAAATGCCGTAAATGTTACGGTCTGCTTCTTTCATCGTGGGAAATCCACGAACCTAGATCCAAGATATCCCAAGTTGTTAAAATGTCCACCAGTGCACCAAAAGAAGCATAAGGCGGCACGGTGGCGCAGTGGTGGAGTTGCTGCATTACAGTGCTTACAGCACCAGAGATCCGGGTTCGATCCTGACTATAGGTGCAGGAGTAGGCCATTCGGCCCTTCGAGCCAGCACCGCCATTCAATGTGATCATGGCTGATCTTCCCCAATCAGTACCCCGTTCCTGCCTTCTCCTCATATCCTCTGACTCCGCTATTTTTTAGAGCCCTATCTAACTCTCTCGTGAAAGCATCCAGAGAACCTGCCTCCACCGCTCTCTGAGGTAGAGAATTCCACAGACTCACCACTCTCTGTGAGAAAAAGTGTTTCCTCATCTCTGTTCTAAATGGCTTACTCCTTATTCTTAAACTGTGGCCCCTGGTTCTGGACTCCCCCAACATCGGGAACATGTTTCCTGCCTCTAGCGTGTCCAAGCTCTTAACAATGTTATATGTTTCAATGAGATATCCTCTCATCCTTCTAAACTGCAGAGTGTACAAGCCCAGCTGCTCCATTCTCTCAGCATATGACAGTCCCGCCATCCGGGAATTAATCTTGTAAACCTACGCTGCACTCCCTCAATAGCAAGAATGTCCTTCCTCAAATTAGGGGACCAAAACTGCGCGCAATACTCCAGGCGCTGTCTGTACGGAGTTTGCACGATCCCCCCTTGACCTGCGTTAGTTTTCTCCAGGATCTCCGGCTTCCTCCCGCACTCCAAAGACGTACAGGCTCGTGGATTATTTGCTTGGTAGAATTGTAAATTGCCCCTAGTGTGAGTAGGGTAGCGTTTTAGTGCGCGATCTCGGAGAAAACCCACCAGGTCAGGGGGGAGAAGGTACAAACTCCGTACGGACAGCACCCGTGGTCGGGATCGAACCCTGGTCTCCGGCACAGCAAGCGCTGTAGGTTAGCAACTCTGCCGCTGCGCCACCGTGTTACCAGTTCAGTTCCGTTTAATTTGGTGGACTGGAGGGCACGTTTCCACGCTGTATCTCAAAAACTAAAAAAAGTAAAAACTGAAGTCTGGGTTCCGAACCATGAAAGGAAGTCCAACGTGGGACCGTATTTAGCAAACTCCCAGCGTGTTCAGTTCTTTGTGAGGAAGGCGAGAGGGTCGCTGCGAATGTCTGACGTTCTCATTTTCCGCCAGATTGGAATGGGAATAACAGATCCCGAGCATAAAAGTGGACAAAACATTCACTTAATAACTTAACTGCCTTTGATCTCAATCGAGAATGGAAGAACCGCACCTCCTGTTATGAACTTTGCAGATCGTGCCGAGTGTTTTCCTTCGTGCAACATCTCAACGTGAAGCCAATGTCAATATTCAGCTCTCCCCAATATTTCAGCTGCCAACTGATTCTGCAGAACCAGGAGTCTCATTTTGCAGATGAGCATCTCTTAAACTCTCAACACCGTGAAAGGTGGGTGTTAGGTGCTTCCCCTTCCCCTTCTCCCCTCTCTCCCTTCTCCCCTCTCTCCCCTCTCTCCCTTCTCCCCTCTCTCCCCTCTCCCCCTTCTCCCCTCTCCCCCTTCTCCCCTCTCCCCCTTCTCCCTTCTCCCCCCGGGTGAATGCTATGTACTTACCTTTTTGGTTTCTCTCCTGAGGGCAGGCCCCGTGGCTGGGCGTCAGGAATCAAGGGGTTAAGGACTCCTGTACCCAATTGGCCAAGCTGCGTCAGGTGACGGGTGGCTCATCGGAAGCTTAAATACCAGGAGTTCCCAGAATTCTGGCTCTTCTTTGTCAACTGTGACTAGTGAACAGGCTGCTGGTGTGAGCTGCAGGAGGCCTGGCCACATGGCATGGCATTTGTGTATTGTTTCCTATATTTGTCATTTAATGTTGTATTGGGATGGATAAGTGCTGAACTGAGGGTTTTCGTGTATTTTGTTTCAGGGTTATCTCCATTTAGGCAGGTTAGATACTCTGGTTCGACGGACCATTGCAAGGCTGGCTGGAGCACTGTTATATTTGGTTTGTTAGTCGATTCTTGTCCCTGACTGTGTTGTTTAAATCAGGTTTGGGTTTTTGTCTTCTTTTAACTAAATGAAAGACTATTTTCTTAAACTTGAACCTGGTTTTTGATTATGTTACCGGGCTCTGAAGTACCTGCTTTCGGGAGTCGTAACAGTGGGCGTGCAACGGAGGAATTCCTCTCGTCCACCATTCAGCCTTACCTGCTACCCTTGGCCTTCCTGGTTGTAAAGGACACAGGCAATGGCGGAGCAGCCTAAGCGAATGCCTACAGTGGTTTTCGAGGAAGGTACACACGTTGACCGCCATGTACCTGCGGTCGATTGGCTGTAAAACAAGTGGGCTGCAACGCCCTGAGTTCATTGAATTGAGTGGAAAATACAGCATAGAAATAGGCCCTTCGCCCCACCGAGACCAAGCCAACACTTTCAAGCTAGTGTTTAAGAAGGTACTGCAGATACTGGAAAATCGAAGGTACAATGTATCTACGGACTCCTAAGGCCTCCTACGGACTCGTAATGAACATTCTGCGAGTTTGAATCGGGGGGGAAAACTCGGGAGAATTCGTGAATTACCTCGCGAAAGTGGGACAGGCCCTTAAATGTGCAGGGATCGCTGGTCAGTGTGTAATCAGTGGGCCGAAAGGCCTGTTTCAGCACTCCTATCTCTAAACTAAACTAAAGATAAACTAAGTAGGTTTCTTATATTCTCTGATATCTGCCGAGCCTGAGAATATTCAACCTCATCCCCTGTCACAAAATATTATTACCTGTAAAAAGAATTTCCTCTCTTTTCGTATATTACATGAAGGACTTGGAGAGTTTCAGTGGCGCAGCGGTAGAGTTGCTGCCTCACAGCGCCAGAAACCCGGATTCGATCCTGACCGTGGGTGCTGTCTGTACAGAGTTTGTACGTTCTCCCCGTGACCTGCATGGGTTTCCTCCAGGTGCTCCGGTTTCCTCCCACACTTCAAAGATGTGCAGGTTTGTAGGTTAATTGGGTTCCGTGATTTGTAAATTGTCCCCAGTGGGTGTAGGAATTGAGTTGACTGTATTGTTTTTTTTTGTTGTTTTAAAAAATATATATATATATTTTTATTAGAGTATGTAAGCAGTGAATTAGCAAACACATATTATGATAGCAATATTTCGTGTACAGCAATCATACATTATTAATATTCTAAAATTAAACATTTTGTCTAATTATTTATTTTAATAAAGAGAAAGAAAAACAGAGAGAAAAATAAAGTAAAAATCAAAAAGAAATCCTAAAGAATGGGATAATTTCCCATTAATACATCATTGGAGATAAGATCAAGGAATATAGAATATAACTTTTCATCTAATCCCGAGTCCAAGCTTCAGTTGGGGTTCCCTGCTGAACCGATCTACCCCTTTAAATAATCAATGAAAGAAGACCATATTCTACCGAAAACTTCTTGTTTGTCCATTAGGGCAAATCTGATTCTTTCCAGGTGTAGGGTCTCCGACATTTCCGTAATCCACATTTTAATTGTGGGGGATATAGGGCCTTTCCAAAATTTTAATATTAATTTCTTCCCAATTATTATACTATAATCTAGGAAATTTCTTTGACTTGTTGTAAGTTCTGATATTCCAATTATTATTAATTTTGAGTCCGGATCCAATTTAGAATTAAGAACTTCAGAAGTTATTCTAAAAATCTCAATCCAGAAATTCTTAATTTTTACACAATTTGCAAATGTATGTGTAAAATTAGCCTCTGGATGCTGACATTTATCGCAGATAGAGGAGATTTGTGGGAAGATTCTATTCAATTTAACTTTTGAGTAATGTAATCTATGTAATACGCTGGAGCGCAGAAGATTCAGGGGGGACTTGATAGAGGTCTTTAAAATGATGAGAGGGATAGACAGAGTTGATGTGGACAAGCTTTTCCCTTTGAGAATAGGGAAGATTCAAACAAGAGGACATGACTTTAGAATTAAGGGACAGAAGTTTAGGGGTAACATGAGGGGGAACTTCTTTACTCAGAGAGTGGTAGCGGTGTGGAATGAGCTTCCAGTGGAAGTGGTGGCGGCAGGTTCGCTGGTATCATTTAAAAATAAATTGGATAGGCATATGGATGAGAAGGGTATGGAGGGTTATGGTATGAGTGCAGGCAGGTGGGACTAAGGGAAAAAAGTTGTTCGGCACGGACTTGAAGGGCCGAGATGGCCTGATTCCGTGCTGTAATTGTTATATGGTTAAATGATTAATACTTGAAATTGTATTAAAGCATGTCTGGTATTTAACGAATTGAGTTTATTGTTACGTGTGCTGAGGTACAGTGAAAAGCTTAGCTCATGTGTTAACCAGTCACCCGGAATGACCATACATGATTGCAATCGAGCCATCCAGGACTCAGTGGGCCGAAGGGCCTGTTTCCACACTGTATCTCTACAGTCTAAAGTCTAAAATATTCCAACGCTTGATTTCACATTCATTGTCTGCCTTTAGAACCTGTTTGAACTTGGGACACTATCCGCTGCTTAAACAGTAGACTAGTGTCTCGACCCGAAACGTTACCCATTCCTTTTCGCCAGAGATAGAAACATAGAAACATAGAAAAATAGGTGCAGGAGTAGGCCACTCGGCCCTTCGAGCCTGCACTGCCATTCAATGTGATCATGGCTGATCATCCAACTCAGCATCCCACACCTGCCTTCTCTCCATACCCCCGATCCCTTTAGCCACAAGTGCCACATCTAACGCCCTCTGAAATATAGCCAATGAACTGGCCTCAACTACCTTCTGTGGCAGAGAATTCCAGAGACTCACCACTCTCTGTGTAAAGAATGTTTTTCTCATCTCGGTCCTAAAAGACTTCCCCCTTATCCTTAGACTGTGACCCCTTGTTCTGGACCTCCCCCAACATCGGGAACAATCTTCCAGCATCTAGCTTGTCCAACCCCTCAAGAATGTTGTAAGTTTCTATAAGATCCCCCCTCAATCTTCTAAAATCCAGCGAGTACAAGCCGAGTCTATCCAATCTTTCCTCATACGGAAGTCCTGACATCCCAGGAATCAGTCTGCTGCCTGACCCACTGAGTTACTCCAGCTTTTTAACTCACCGTGCACCCAGAAGAGATTCAACATCCAAGCCACCTTCACTTAGTGTAGGAAGGAACTGCAGATGCTGGCTTACACCGAAGATTGACACAAAATGCTGGAGTAACTCAGCGGGACAGGCAGCATCCGTGGAGAGAGGGAATGGGTCACTTTGACTTTCCTGGCATGATTTCCAATCGCACTGGTACACGTGAGAATAAATATACCAGTGAGTCATTGGGCATAACCGTGGCCACACGTGTTCAATCCTGACTGTACGGAGCTTGTATGTTCTCCCCGTGACCGGCGCTGATTTTCTCCGTGTGGCCCGGTTTCCCTCCCACACTCCAAAGACGTACAGGTTTGTAGGCTAATTGGCTTGGTGTAATTGTAAATTATCCCAAGAGTGTGTCGGGTATCTCTTTGGAGGAGACGCATGATCTCGGAGAAAACAAACGCAGGTCACGGGGAGAACGTACAAACTCCGTACAGACTGCACCCGTAGTCGGGATCGAACGCAGGTGTCCAAGCGCTGGAAGGCAGCAACTCTACCGCTGTGCCACCGTGCCGCCCCTTGTCTTCTCTGGCCAGCCTTGTTGCTACATGTTAGTCAGCCCTCTTACCTCTGCAGTTGCAACCCATGGCCAAAGTTACACCAGTCAGAAATCATCCCCTTAATTCTGCAGTGAAGGGGACATCATCTGCAGAATGTTTGATGTTGTCAAGCCGGATTTGTACGATTTACGAGGATGCTGCCAAGGACTCGAGGGCCTGAGCTATAGGGAGAGGTTGAGTAGGCTGGGACTCTGTGTTAAAGAAGAAGGGTCTCGACCCGAAACGTCGCCTATCTCCTTCGCTCCTTAGATGCTGCTGCACCCGCTGAGTTTCTCCAGCTTTTTGTGCAACCCTAGGCTGGGACTAGGAATAACCCTAGTTTATTCCTTGGAGCGCAGGAGGATGAGGGGTGATCTTACAGAGGTGTACAAAATCATGAGAGGAATGGATCGGGTGGATACACAGAGTAGGGAAATCGAGAAGCAGAGGACATAGGCTTAAGGTGATGTGGGAAAGGTTTAATCGGATCCTGAGGGGATAACATGTGTGTATGGAACGAGCTGCTGGAGGAGGTAGTTGAGGCTGGCACTAGGGTAACGTTTGAAAACATGTAGATGGGTACATGGATAGGATAGGTCTGGGGGCATATGGGCCAAATGCAACCAGGTGGGACTATTGTAGATGGGACATGTTGGTTGGTGTGGGCAAGTTGGGCCGAAGTGCCTGTTTCCACACTGTATGACCCTACTGTGACTATGCGACTATGGCAGTCTGAATCCATGGCCGTTACCCAAGGCGATCCGCCACAGATTTGTGCTGCTCTCTCCACTCGAAGTCTTCATCTTTCTAACTCTGCATTGCTGCCAAGTGCACAGTTGCATGTGTCAAAGGGACACACGAGGGTGATTAGTCAAGCTTTTGTCATCGTTGGGACCTTAAATGTAGAGTCGTTTAGAGATACAGCGTGGAAACACGCCCCTCGGCCCACCGAGTCCACGCCGACCACACTACATCATGTGTGAGATTGGGATAGTATAGAACTAGTGTGCACGGGTGATCATGAGTCAGCGGGCAAAAACTTGTTTCCAGCGCGGAAACAGGCCCTTCGGCCCACCGAGTCCCTATCCACCAGCGACCCCCAGCACATTAACACTACCCTGCTCACACTAGGGACAATTTACACATACACCAAGCCATTTAACCTACATACCTGTATGGCTTTGGAGCGTGGGAGGAAACCGAAGATCTCGGAGAAAACCCACGCAGTCAGGGGGAGAAAGTACAGAGAGCACCCGTAGTCGGGATCGAACCCGGGTCTCCGGCGCTGTAAGGCAGCAACTCTGCCGCTGTGCACCGTGACTGCAATGTTAAAGGCAGAGCTGTAGTCTATGCATAGGAGTCAGACGTAGGTATCTCTCTTATCCAGGTGCTCCAGGGAGGATTGTGGGGCCAGGCGGGATGATATTGTCCGTGGACCTGTAGTGGCGGTAGGCGAACTGCAGTGGGTCAAGGAGGAAGGGTTGCGACCCGAAACGCCACCCACTCCTTCCCTCCGGAAATGCTGCCTGTCCCGCTGTTACCCCAGCTGCTTGTGTCTATCGTGGGTCAAGGCTGGAATTAATGCACAGACTATGTGGGCCGAAGGGCCTGTCTGGTGCAGTGTTGTTCTATGTTCAACAGGACTAAAGAGAGGGCTGCACCAGATTAATTGTAGGTACTCAGCGGTGATGTGGAAAGAGCCTAAGGTCCATTATGCAGTTTATTTAGCTTATAATGACCAATATGAACTAAATTACCATTACAATATTATTCAGTGTCTCGGTTAAAATTAATTCATGAATATGTCAGTAAAAAGCTTTTTAATGAGATATCATTAATTTTCTTATGGTCGCCATTACGACCACAGGTGTACTATTCAGTTTCCTTTATTTGTCTAAATTTGTTTCCAACAGTCCTGTCTCGTATATAATTTAATATTTACACTTTCATCCTTGCGAAGATTGCTCGCGGAAGCGCAAGCCTCTCACACATTCAGTGGTAAACCTTGTTGCCCCGAACATGCAGCACAATAGAAGGTGCCTTGTTGGTGTCGTCAGAAAGGGACTGACTTTTTTAATGTGACTTTTCAGTGACTGTCTTCGACCTGGAAGCTCGAGGGCGCTTGCCTGAAAAACCTCGAGCTGGATCGACCGTCAGCGATGAAACCGCGCGCCGGATCGACCATCTACACACACGCACGCACGCCCGCGCGCGCGCACACACACACACACACACGCACACGCACACGCACACGCACAGCAAAGATGGGGGCCAGGGAAAGCGGGGGAGCGCTGTCTGAAATTTACGCCCGCGATGAACAGGAAGGTAAAAGATGGCTGGCACAATGTACGGTAAGTCCTTTAGAGGGGGGATGGGGGGGTGGGAGAGGAGAAGGGGGGGAGAAGTAGTGGAGACACTTTTAAGAAGCCAGGCAACGTATAATAATGTTTAGCGGGCATTTAACATTACCGGTCAGTTTACTTACCTTTATTTTCTCAACGAACTTTACCTTCGACTACCTTTGATTGCCTTCGTTTACCTTATGACCTACTACGATCTACTACGACCTACTTCGACTAAACCTACGCGACCTTTTTTTACTCGCGGGTGTTTTTCAGCATGTTGAAAAAAACGGCACGAACTAGCTGAGGCCTCGAGTATGCGGGGACTACTCTCGAGCATGAGGGAGAGTTACCAAGACCTCCTAGGACCTCGTGTCGACCATGCTGCGAGTATGAGTCGAGGGTAAACTCTTCTAAACTCGCCAATTAGGTCGCCGCATACAAAGCCAATGTAGAAAGTGAAACAAGTGTTCACTGACCGGGAGATTCATCCATTACAAGAACCAATTATCTAGTTGGAAGGTTGATAAGACTTTCTGCAGGTCAAAAACACGCAAATATTACACTTTAATGACTCGTTTTAGACAAGCAACCTGATAGCTTTGATTTACAAATCCTTATTAAAACAAGTGGATTTCAAGCGTTCATAAGTTATAGGAGTGGAATTCGGCCCATCAGGTCTACTTCACCATTCAATTATGGCTGATCTAACTTTCCCCCTCAACCCCATTCTCCCCATAACTCCTTAACTAAACCCTTAAAATATCCATTGACTTGGCCTCCGCAGCCTTCTGTGGCAATGAGTTCCACAGATGCACCACCACCCTGGCTCAAGAAATTCCATGTTGACATAACGTTGTCTGATCGGATGGCACAGCATGCAAACAAAGCTTTTCACTGTACCTCGGTACATGTGACAATAATAGACCTAAGCATCTTCGCCTAAACGACATGCATCTCTGCGTCGTGAATTTGAGAAGGAAATATTGGATGTTGTTCCTCATCAGCCCCTGTTAGATTGTCACTTTTTAGTTTAGTTTTGTTCAGTGTCTCTTGTACCAAGATGCAGTGAAAAGCTTACTTTGTTGCATGCTATCCAGTCAGCGGAAAGACTATACATGATTACAATCGAGCTGTCCACAGTGTACAGGTACGTGATAAAGGGAATAACGTTTAATGCAAGATAAAGCCCAGTAAAGTCAACAGACAATAGACAATAGGTGCAGGAGGAGGCCTTTCGGCCCTTCGAGCCAGCACCGCCATTCAATGTGATCATGGCTGATCATCTTCAATCAGTACTCCGTTCCTGCCTTCTCCCAATATCCCCTGACTCCGCTATCTTTAAGAGCCCTATCTAGCTCTCTCTTGAAAGCATCCAGAGAACCGGCCTCCACCGCCCTCTGAGGCAGAGAATTCCAAGACTCACCACTTTCCGTGAGAAAAAGTGTTTCCTCGTCTCCGTTCTAAATGGCTTATTCCTTATTCTTAAACTATGGCCCCTGGTTCTGGACTCCCCCAACATTGGGGACATGTTTCCTGCCTCTAGCGTGTCCAAACCCTTAACAATCTTATATGTTTCAATGAGTATCCTCTCATCCTTCTAAACTCAAGAGTATACAAGCCCGGCCGCTCCATTCTTTCAGCATATGACAGTCCCGCCATCCCAGGAATTAACCTTGTAAACCTACGCTGCACTCCCTCAATAGCAAGAATTTAATAGCAAGTCCGATTAAAAGGGTCTCCAATGAGGTAGATGGTAGTTCAGGACTGCTCTTTAGTTGGTGTTAGGATGGATCAGTTGTTTGATATCAGCAGGGAAGAAACTGTCCTTGAATCTGGAGGTGTGCGTTTTCACACTTCTGTACCTTTTACCAGATGGGAGAAGAGGGAGTGACCGGGGTGAGACTCGTCCTTGATTATGCTGGTGGCCTTGGTTGTGTTGTTTGTTTGCCATAATTCCAACAAAATACAAGCTGTCTAAAGAATGTGGTTAAATTGCAGGTACCACAGCAAATCATAATGCAAATGGATGATCGAAATGTTACCGATTTATCACTAGAGTACGCAGGCATTATTTGGTGAAAAATATTTCAGAAAGCTTAAAAATTCAATGTCAATAAATTCAAAACCTATACATGACAGAAAACGGATAAAAAACTAGGAAAGAACTGCAGATGCTGGTCTGAAGAAGGGTCTCGACCAGAGATAGACAATAGACAATAGGTGCAGGAGTAGGCCATTCGGCCCATCAAGCCAGCACCGCCATTCAATGTGATCATGGCTGATCATCCCCAATCAGTACCCCGTTCCTGCCTTCTCCCAATATCCCCTGACTCCGCTGTCTTTAAGAGCCCTATCTAGCTCTCTCTTGAAAGCATCCAGAGAACCTGCCTCCATCGCCCTCTGAGGTAGAGGTGCTGCCCGTCTGGCTGAGTTACTCCAGCATTCTGTGTCTATCTTGGACACAAACTATTTGCAGTCTGAATTTCTACTGTATTAACGCAAGGTTTGGATTTGCTTGCCGACTGGCAATAATTTGACCATTCAAATAATCATCGATGCCTATTTTTTCACTTCCTCATTAAAGAATATCTAAAGGTAGTCAGTCCTCCATTCAAATTATGTCCATGTTGGTCGGGTCGAAATTGAACTGGCATAGAGGCAGCAAGAGACATGACAAAAAGATCAATAAATAATGCATTAATTGATTAAGCTGTACAGAGTTAGACAGGGCCAATTAATCATGAAACTGCACGCTGTCTGGAAAGGTATACTGTGAATATTAACAATTGTGATGGCATTTCAAAGTAATTGATTGGACCTGAAGCTGTTTGATATGTGATAGCCACTGCATTAATGGGTGTCCTTCCTCTTTATTGGGCTTAATATTTCAAGCGAGGATCCTCAGCTTGGTATGGCTCATCTTAGCTCAGCGTTGCGTGGGTTAGTTTAGAGATACAGGACGGCAGCAAGCCCTTCAGCCCACCCAGTCCGCACCGACCAGCGACACTAACGCTATCCGACGAGCACGAGGGGCGATTTACAATTATACCAAAGCCAATTGACCTACAAACCTGTTCGTCCTTGGAGTGTGGGAGGAAACCGGAGCACCCGGAGAAAACCCACGCAGGTCACGGGGAAAACATGCAAACTCCGTACAGACAGGGTCTGTAGTCAGGATCGAACCCGGGTCTCTGGCGCTGTAAGGCAGCAGCCCTACCTAAGGAGTAAAGCGAAGATCTCGGAAAAAACCCGCGCAGGTCACGGGGAGAACGTACAAACTCCGTACAGGCAGCACCACTAGTCAGGATCGAACCCGGGTCTCTGGCCCTGCAATAATTGGAATAATTATTTGGAATCATTTGAGTATGAATACACTTCAAATACAGATCACAATCCGCTTTTATTTTCAGGTGATCGCCCAGATCATATACACAGATGACATTCCAATCTTAATTCTAGTGCGGCATACCTCTATGAAGTAGCTTGCTTTAAAAGGTTAAACATACTCGACAGTGTAAGTTTCCTTCCGTGCTTATTTGAACCATCATTTCATAAAAACAGCTGAACTAAAACTAATTTGCTCATACTAACTGCACAATATTGAAATTCACAGACCAGACTGAGTCTGAAGAAGGGTCCCGACCTGAAACGTCACCCATTCCTTCTCTCCTGCCTGTCCCGCAGAGTTACTCCAGCATTTTGTGTCTACCTTCGATTTAAACCAGCAGCTGCAGTTCTTTCCTACTCATGAATTATATATTTGACAGGGTTACACAAAAAAGCTGGAGAAACTCAGCGGGTGCAGCAGCATCTAAGGAGCGAAGGAGATAGGCGACGTTTCGGGTCGCGACCCTTCCTAAGTGGAGTTGCATAAGGTGGCTGGTACTCAGTCATTGTTCCTCATGGAGCCATGCAGGTTTGGGTGGCACATTTGCAGCACCGGAGACGCGGGTTCGATCCTGACTGCGGGCGCTGTCTGTATGGAGTTTGTACGTTCTCCCCGCGACCTGCGTGGTTTTACTCTGGGTGCTCCAGTTCCCTCCCACACGCCAAAGAAAGACAAGTTTCAAGGTTAACACTCCAGAGATGCTGCCTGTCCCGCTGAGTTACTCCAGCATTTTGTGTCCACCTTCGATTTAAACCAGCATCTGCAGGTCGTTCCTACACAGGGTTGTAGGTTAATCAGCTTCTGTCGGATGTCCCTCGCATGTAGGATTAGAACGAGGTTGGCGTGGACACGGTGGGCCAAAGGGCCTGTTTCCGCGCTGTATTTCTAAATGAAAATAAAACTAATCTATATGCATCAGAGCACCTGAGACCCGGGTTCGACACTGACCTTGTGTGCTGCCTTTGTGGGTGGTTATTTAAAATGCCGTTGGTTTTGTTACAGCAGGAGATACAGCACGGAAAGAGGCTCTTCGGCCCACCTAGTCTGTGCCGACCAGCGATCACCCCGCGCAATAACACTAGGGACCATTCCTACACACACAAGGGACTATTTACAATGTTAACAAGCCAACGAGCCCACAAACCTGCACGTCTTTGGAGTGTGGGAGGAAACCAGAGCACCGGGAGGAAAACCCACGCAGGTCACGGGGAGAACGTACAGACTCCGTACAGACAGCACCCGAGGACAGGATCGAAAACCGGGTCTCTGGCTCTGTGAGGCACTAACTCTACCGCTGTGCCATCGTGCTGCTCCCGAGTTATTGGAGTTTAAAATCCACTACTTAACACATTAAACGGGCACGAGAGAGGGAGAATCAGACCAAAAAACAAATCAGTTGACACTCACTTTTCTAGAATCATGAAGTAGAATAGAATGTTTGAACTGATAGGTGAGGTATCATTAAAATGAACTATTTAATTTAGCGTAATTCAAGCAAGGGTGCAAAGATAAAAAGTACAGAAAATCTAGCACACAGCACAGATTTTTAACAAGAGGAGTTGAGTATCGGAGCAAAGAGGTCCTTCTGCAGTTGTACAGGGCCCTAGTGAGACCACACCTGGAATATTGTGTGCAGTTTTGGTCCCCTAATTTGAGGAAGGACATTCTTGCTATTGAGGGAGTGCAGCGTAGGTTTACAAGGTTAATTCCCGGGATGGCGGGACTGTCATATGCTGAGAGAATGGAGCGGTTGGGCTTGTACACTCTGGAGTTTAGAAGGATGAGAAGGGATCTTATTGAAACGTAAGATTGTTGAGAGTTTAGAAGGATGAGAGGGGACCATATTGAAACATATAAGATTGTTAAGGGTTTGGACACACTAGAGGCAGGCAACCTGTTCCCGATGTTGGGTGAGTCCAGAACCAGGGGCCACAGTTTAACAATAAGGGGTAAGCCATGTAGAACGGAGACGAGGAAACACTTTTTTTCACAGAGAGTTGTGAGTCTGTGGAATTCTCTGCCTCAGAGGGTGGTGGAGGCAGGTTCTCTGGATGCTTTCAAGAGAGAGCTAGATAGGGCTCTAAAAAATAGCGGAGTCAGGGGATATGGGGAGAAGGCAGGAACGGGGTACTGATTGGGGATGATCAGCCATGATCACATTGAATGGCGGTGCTGGCTCGAAGGGCCGAATGGCCTACTCCTGCACCTATTGTCTATCGTCTATTTTCCAGTGCTAAATAATTAATGGTGAGTGTAAAAAGGCTCCTAGTGTGGTTTTGTTATCATCTAAGATAGACACAAAAAGCTGGAGTAACTCAGCGGGACAGGCAGCATCTCTGGAGAGAAGGAATGAATGGGTGATGTTTCGGGTCGAGACTCTGCTGCACATATGACACCCAGAGCAGGCAATCGAATCGCAGGTTTGTAATTAGCCCTGGACCTTCTAAACTTTGTGAAAGGATCAGCAGCTACTCGGCAGGTTTGTAGCTCGGTAACCTGAAGGTGGGATCGCTTCATTGCACACATTGCACGAGACTGCAGATGAAAATCACTGGACAAGTCTGGATGTTCTCGAGTCACAGTCATACAGAGTGGAAACTGGCCCTTCAGCCCAACTTGCCCACACCGCCCAACATGAGCTAGATAGGGCTCTTAAAAATAGCAGAGTCAGGGGATATGGGGAGAAGGCAGGAACGGGGTACTGATTGGGGATGATCAGCCATGATCACATTGAATGGCGGTGCTGGCTCGAAGGGCGGAATGGCCTCCTCCTGCACCTATTGTCTATTGTCTATTGTCTATTGTCCATGCACATCAGAAAGCGAGTCCCAAAGGCTGAATATGCTCCGTACCCAGGTTTTCATAAGTTCACAAGTTATAGGAGTAGAATTAGGCCATTCGGCCCATCGAGTTCACTCTGCCATTCAATCATAGAAACATAGAAATTAGGTGCAGGAGTAGGCCATTCGGCCCTTCGAGCCTGCACTGCCATTCAATTTGATCGTGGCTGATCATCCAACTCAGTATCCCGTACCTGCCTTCTCTCCATACCCTCTGCTCCCCTTAGCCACAAGGGGCACATCTAACTTAAACATAGCCAATGAACTGGCCTCAACTACCCTCTGTGGCAGAGAGTTCCAGAGACTCACCACTCTCTGTGTGAAAAAAGTCTTTCTCATCTTGGTCTTAAAGGATTTCCCCCTTATCCTTAAGCTGTGACCCCTTGTCCTGGACCTCCCCAACATCGGGGACAATCTTCCCGCATCTAGCCAGTCCAACCCCTTAAGCATTTTGTAAGTTTCTATAAGATCCCCTCTCAATCTCCTAAATTCTAGAGAGTATAAACCGAGTCTATCCATTCTTTCTTCATAAGAGAGTCCTGACATCCCTCATGGTTGATCTCTGCCTCCTAATTCAATTTTCCCGCCTTCGCCCCTTGACACCCATTCTAACCAAGAACTTGTCCATCTCTGTCTTAAAAATATCCACTGACTTGGCCTCCACAGCCCTCTGTGGCAATGAGTACCACAGATTAACTACCCACTGATTAAAGAAGTTCCTCCTCACCTCCTTTCTAAAAGAGCGCCCTTTAATTCTGAGGCAATTCTGAGGATCTTAGACTCTCCCACCAGTGGAAACATCCCTTCCACATCCACTCTATCTATTCACCCTTTCATTTTTCTGTAAGTTTCAATGAAAATTCAAACTTCTAACTTTGTGATAGAAACATAGAAACATAGAAAAATAGGTGCAGGAGTAGGCCATTCGGCCCTTCAAGCCTGCACCGCCATTCAATGTGATCATGGCTGATCATCCAACTCAGTATCCTGTACCTGCCTTCTCTCCATACCCCCTGATCCCTTTAGCCACAAGGGCCACATCTAACGCCCTCTTAAATATAGCCAATGAACTGGCCTCAACTACCTTCTGTGGCAGAGAATTCCAGAGACTCACCACTCTCTGTGTAAAGAATGTTTTCCTCATCTCGGTCCTAAAGGAATTCCCCCTTATCCTGAGACTGTGACCCCTTGTTCTGGACTCCCCCAACATCGGGAACAATCTTCCAGCATCTAGCTTGTCCAACCCCTTAAGAATTTTGTAAGTTTCTATAAGATCCCCCCTCAATCTTCTAAATTCCAGCGAGGATCAGCAGTTACTCGGGAGGTTTGTAGTTCGGTAGCCTGAAGGTGAGATCGCTTCATTGCACGCATTGCACGAGACTGCAGGTGAAAATCACAGGACAAGTCTGGATGTTATAGAGTCACACAGTATTTCAGTCCAACTTGCCCACACCGACCTTTTACACTGGTCTCACCTGCTTGCGTTTGGCCCATATCTCTCCAAACCTGACCTATCCATGTACCTGGTGTGTAGGAAGGAACTGCAGGTGCTGGTTTAAATCGAAGATGGACAGAAAATGCTTGTGTAACTCAGCGGGACAGGCAGCATCTCTGGACAGAAGGAATGGGTGACGTTTCGGGTCGAGACCCTTCTTCCGTCTGGGTCTCCACCCGAAACGCCACCCATTCCTTCTCTCCAGAGATACTGCCTGTCCCACTGAGTTACTCCAGCATTTTGTGTCTATCCATGTACCTGCCTAATTGTTTCTTAACTGTTGCAATAGTGCCTGCCAGAACTACCCCCTCTGGCAGCTCATTCCATACACCCACCACCCTTAGTGTGAAAAAGTTTCCCCTCAGATTTCTATTAAATCTTTCCCCCTTCACCTTAAACCTATGTCCTCTGATTCCCGATTACCCTACTCTGGGCAAGAGGCTCTGTGCGTCTACCCGATCTATTCGTCTCATGACTTTGTACACCTCTATACCATCACCATCTCATCGTCAGAGCTCCAAGGAATAGAGACCCAGCTTACACATCCTGTTAGCTTAGTGCAACCTTGCCTTTCTGTGCTGGAACTGCTGGGGGGCTTTTGAAGGTGGACACAGAATGCTGGAGTAACTCAGCGGGACAGGCAGCATCTGTGGAGAGAAGGAATGGGTGACGTTTAGGGTTGAGACCCTTCTTCAGACTGAAGCGTACTTCACACTTAGTGCATTGTGATCCGTTTTGGCCTCTCCGCTACAGGAAAGATCGTTAAGCCGGAAGAAGTGCAGAGAACATTAACAACGATGTTGCCAGGATTCGAGGGCCTAGGCTATAAGGAGAGATTGGGCAGCCGAAACGGCGTGTCCCACTTGGCCGTCATTTGCACGTAATTTAGGCGACATCATTTACGCGTCACGACACACACACCGTGACACGCACGTGATGCGCGCATGGTGCGCTTTACGCGCTCATGGTGCGTGGTGACATAGGCAGTGACGTGCGGTCGCAGGTGGCTCCCCAGGAGTTTGGTATGTACAAAATCTTTATGCGCCATCTGCGTGACGCGCAATTGGCGGTCAAGTGGGACAAGCCCTTTAGTCTTTATTTGCAGTACAGGAGGATGGGGGATTGATCTTATAGAGGTGTATAAGATCAAACTCAGCGGGCCAGGCAGCATCTCTGGAGAGAAGGAATGGGCGACGTTTAGGGTCGAGACCCTTCTTCAGACTGATGTCAGGGGAGGGGGCGGGACAAAGATAGAATGTAGGTGGAGACAGTGAGACTAGTGGGAGAACTGGTGATGGGGAGGGGATGGAGAGAGATAGAAAGGGCTATCTGAAGTTAGAGAAGTCAATGTTCATACCGCTGGAGTGTAAACTGCCCAAGCGTAAAATATGAGATGCTGTTCCTCCAATTTGCGCTGGGCCTCACTCTGACAATGGAGGAGGCCCAGGACAGAAAGGTCAGATTGGGAATGAGAGGGGGAGTTGAAATGTTGAGCCACCGGGAGATCAGGCAGGTTAAGGCGGACTGAGTGGAGGTGTTCAGTGAAACGATCGCCGAGCCCGGCAGCACTGGGTCTCCATCTGATCAGATGAAGGAGGACAGAAGCCAAGTAGGTGACAAAGCCTGAAGGATGAGGAGCAAAAGAGGCCACACTCCTCCCGCCAGCTTTCAGTGGAGTAATACGGGACGGGGGCACAGCAGGTAGCGCTGATCCCTCACAGCGCCAGAGGCCTAGTTTTGATCCTCACTTTTTAGACTTTTCTTTTAGGCTGTAGAGATACAGTGTGTATACAGATTCCACGGTGACTAGTGATCCCAGCGCACTGGCACTATCCTACACACACTGTGGGTCATTTATAATTACACCAAGCCAATTAGCTGCAAACCTGTACGTCTTTGGAATGTGGGAGGAATCCGGAGCTCCCAGAGAAACACCCAGGCAGGTCACGGGGAGAACGTACAAACTCCGTACAAACAGTACCCGTAGTCGGGATCGAACCGCGGTCTCTGGCGCTGTGAGGCAGCAACTGTACCGCCGCGCCACCATACAGTCCTACATATGTAGGAAGGAACTGCAGATGCTGGTTTAAATCGAAGATAGGTTACAGGGAAAGGTTGAACAAGTTGGGTCTTTATTCTTTGGAGCGCAGAAGGTTAAGGGGGGATTTGATTGAGGTCTTTAAAATGATGAAAGGGATAGACAGAGTTGACGCGGATAAGCTTTTCCCATTGAGGGTAGGGAAGATTCAAACAAGAGGGCATGACATGAGAATTAAGGGACAGAAGTTTAGGGGTAACATGAGGGGGAACTTCTTTACTCAGGGAGTGGTGGCTGTGTGGAATGAGCTTCCAGTGGAAGTGGTGGCGGCAGGATCGATTTTAACATTTAAAAGTAAAGTGGATAGGTATATGGACGGGGAGGGATTGGAGGGTCTGAGTGCAGGTAGATGGGACTAGGGGAAAATAAATGGTCGGCACGGACTGGAAGGGCCGAGAAGGCCAGTTTCCGTGCTGTAATTGTTATATGGTTATTATATGGTTATAAACACAATATGTTGGAGTAACTCAGCAGGACAGGCAGCATCTTTGAAGAGAAGGAATGGGTGACGTTTCAGGTCGAGACCCTTCCTCAAACTTCAGTCTGAACGTCGCCCATTCCTTCTCTCCAGAGTTGCTGCCTGTCCTGCTGAGTTACTCAAACATTTTGTGTCTATATATATATATTAATTAAAATTAAAAAAATATTTGAGTAACATAAAATTAGCAAAAGTAAAAAAGGAACGGAGAACTAATGATGTTTTCTTTGTTTTACCTTTTATATTTGTGCAGTGACATCTATTTTTAGAAACATTCTTGTACCAAGCTCTTTGATTTCTGGTGAACATGAGATTTTGGATTGAACAGAACGAGGAATGTTGTCATCTTGGCAGCTCTTCCTGAAGTCTTAAGGGTGTTTTTGAAGTTGGTATGCAACATGTATATCTGTTTTTCCTAATGACACGAGCCTTAAAGCCCTGTCCCACTGTACGAGGTAATTCAAGAGTTCTCCCGAGTTTTAAAAAAAAATCAAACTCGTGGTAAGCACGTAGAATGTACGTAGCGGGTACGTCGGAGCTCGGGGACGTCTCTTAGCGGCTCGTAACGCTAACGGCAGGTACTCGGGAAACGCAGTAAACTCGGGAAGACTCGTGAAGATTTTTCAACACGTTGAAAAATGTCCACGAGAGCCCCGAGTACTGACGAGCGGCCATTACCGTAAATCTCTGAGTTCGAATCAGGGCAAACTCGGGAGAACTCTTTGAATGAACTCGTACAGTGGGACAGGGCTTTTACATAAAGAACTCTAACCTCCACTTTAGAGAATTGCAAATCTGCTTGCAATGGTATGGAGATCATGTCATAACGAAAAGGAGTAGAATTATGCCATTCAGCCCATCAAGTCTACTCTGCAATTCAATCATCTATCTCCCCCTCCTATCCCCATTCTCATGCCTTCTCCTCATAACCTCTGATACCCGTACTAATCAAGAATCTATCTATCTCTGCCTTAAAAATATCCAATGACTTGGCCTCCACAGCCGGCTGTGGCAGTGAATTCCACAAGTTCACCACCCTCTGACTAAAGAAATTCGTCCTTATCTCCTTTCTAAAGGAATGTCCTCTTCTTCTGAGGCTGTGACCTCTGGTCCTAGACTGTCCCACTAGTGGAAACATCCTCTCCATATCACGACCTTTCACTACCCGGTAAGTTTCAATGGGGTGCCCCCTAATTAAGATTGCCAACTGTCCCGTAGTAGCCGGGACATCCCGTATATTGAGCTAAATTTGTACGGGACCGCCCTTGTCCTGTATTGGACTGCTACTACTCGGGTCGAGGGGACTGTTCCACAGATTCACCGCCCTCTGACTGAAGACACTTCCCTTCATCTTCCTAAAAGAATGTCCTTTAATTCTGAGGTTATGGCCTCTAATCCTAGACTCTCCCACAAATGGAAACACTTTGTATCTCAGTTGCGTTTATTATCACGTGTAACGAGGTACAGTGAAAAAGCTTTTGATTTTTAGATGAGTCTAATCTAATCCTTAGATGAGTTTAGAGATGCAGAGGGAAACATGGCCATTGCCTTACCCAATCCGTGCCACACTAGTTCTACATTATCCCACTCCCTTCACATGAGGGCAATTCACGGAGGTGTCTTCTTTTTTCGTGTCCATCGTCCATGTTTCGATTGTTGACCTCGCTGTCATCGTCTGTCCTGAAAAGGACGCGAGCTTCCGGCGACAATCAGTGGGAGCCGTCACTTGTCCCAATAGATGATGGTGGTAGCAGAATTAGCTCGGGATACTTCCAGCTTCCAGCCCCGCGATGTGGACGCTCCTGCTGTGGGGCCATTGGCAAGGGCCAATTAAACCTACGAACCCGCACATCTTTGGGATGTGGGAGGAAACCAGGGGTCAATGTGGTTTCCACACCAGGTCTTGTAAACAATGAGTCCATTTTCTGATTAGACGCAAAATGCTGGAGTAACTCAGTGGGACAGGCAGCGTCTCTGGAGAGAAGGAACGGGTGACGTTTCGAGTCGAGTCACTTCTTCAGACTGAAAGTCACGGGAAAGGGAAACAAGAGATATAGACGATGATGCAGAGAGATATAGGACAAATGAATGGAAGATATACAAAATAGTAACAATGATATCGGAAACAGGCCATTGTTGGCTGTTTGTTGTCTCTGCCTCAGAGGGCGGTGGAGGCAGGTTCTCTGGATGCTTTCAAGAGAGCGCTAGATAGGGCTCTTAAAAATAGCAGAGTCAGGGGGTATGGGGAGAAGGCAGGAACGGGGTACTGATTGGGGGTGAGCAGCCATGATCACATTGAATGGCAGTGCTGGCTCGAAGGGCCGAATGGCCTACTCCTGAACCTATTGTCTATTGTCTATTGTTGGGTGAGAACGAAAAGCTGGTGTGACTTGGGTGGGGGAGGGATGGAGAGAGAGGGAATGCCGAGGTTACCTGAAGTGAGAGAAATCAATATTCATACCACTGGGCTGTAAGCTGCCCAAGCAAAATATGAGGTGCTGTTCCTCCAATTTATATTTAGCCTCACTCGGACAATGGAGGAGGCTGAGGACAGAAAGGTCAGTGTGGGAATGGGAAGTGTTTAGCAACTGAAAAAATGTATGATTAAATTGGATATGCTTTTCACACAGAGAGTGGTGGGTCTCTGGAACTCTCTGCCACAGAGGGTAGTTGAGGCCAGTTCATTGGCTGTATTTACGAGGGAGTTAGATGGGGCCCTTGTGGCTAAGGGGATCAGAGGGTATGGAGAGAAGGCAGGTACGGGATACTGAGTTGGATGATCAGCCATGATCATATTGAATGGCGGTGCAGGCTCGAAGGGCCGAATGGCCTACTCCTGCACCTAATTTCTATGAGAAAACGGGACATCAAATAGAAATCTATATCTATCTATCTATCTATCTATCTATCTATCTATCTATCTATCTATCTATCTATCTATCTATCTATCTATCTATCTATCTATCTATCTATCTATCTATTAATGTATCTATCTATCTATCTATTAATGTATCTATCTATTAATGTATCTATCTATCTATCTATTAATGTATCTATCTATCTATCTATCTATCTATCTATCTATCTATCTATCTATCTATCTATCTATCTATCTATCTATCTATCTATCTATCTATCTATCTATCTATCTATCTACCTGTTTGTTTATTTATTTATTTATTTGCTTGTTTGTTTATTGCTTTTCATGTTTCACTTTTAATTTAATTTTAATTCCAGTTTTTTGTGTACCAAGTTTGTGTGGTCTGAAGAAGGGTCTCGGCCCGAAATGTTGCCTATTTCCCTTGCTCCATAGATGCTGCCTCACCCGCTGAGTTTCTACAGCACCGCTGTCTACGTTGTGTGGTGTGACTGTTGGCAGACCAATTTCCCCTCGGGGATGAATACAGTTCTATCGTATCGTATCGCATTCAATTCAAAGCTCCATCGAATATGTACATATATGAACGGGTGACAAATTCAGAAAGTGTCACCTAGACCATTTGATTCCAGTGCAGGATGCACACGAGAGTGAGGAACGGAGTAAGTGAATGTGCGGGCAGGGTGGTGCAGTGGTAGAGGTGCTGCCTTACAGCACCAGAGGCCCTGGTATGAGTAGGAAACTCATGCCCCTGTCCCACTTAGGAAACCTGAACGGAAACCTCTGGAGACTTTGCGCCCCACCCAAGGTTTCCGTGCGGTTCCCGGAGGTTTTTGTCAGTTTCCCTAATGGTCGAAAGTGGTTTCCATTTTAAAAATCAGTAATTTTTTAGTCGAAGCCGCTCGCGATGCTAGTTGAAGGTGGTTGCTGGAGGTGCAAAAACCTCCGGGAACCGCACGGAAACCTTGGGTGAGGCGCAAAGTCTCCAGAGGTTTCCGTTCAGGTTTCCTAAGTGGGACAGGGCATTAGTCCGCAGCGATTCCCATACACGAGCACTCTCCTACATACTGGGGCTAATTTACAATTTTTGTCCGATCTTTCTGCTGACTGGACAGCACGCAACCCATGTGTACCTCGGTACCCATGTACACTCGGTACACATGACAATAAACAAAACTGAAACTAAACCGAATTAGTTTGGAGATAACAGGTTGAGTCGCAGAAGTTACAATGAGAACTGCCAATTTTAAATGAGATTCCTTTGAGTTGGTTCCAGGCTGAGATTTTAATTAACTTGCTCCAAATCAGGAATCTAGATTCAGCAACTACTACATTGTTATATGGTGAAATTGCCATTGAGGGAGTGCAGCGCAGGTTTACAAGGTTAGTTCCCAGGATGGCGGGACTGTCATATGCTGAGAGAATGGAGCAGCTGGGCTTGTATACTCTGGAGTTTAGAAGGATGAGAAGGGATCTTATTGAAACGTAAGATTGTTGAGGGTTTGGACACGCTAGAGGCAGGAAACATGTTCCCGATGTTGGGGGAGTCCAGAACCAGGGGCCACAGTTTAAGAATAAGGGGTAAGCCATTTAGAATGGAGACGAAGAAACACTTTTTCTCACAGAGAGTTGTAAGTCTGCGGAATCCTCTGCCTCAGAGGGCGGTGGAGGCCGGTTGTCTGGATACTTTCAAGAGAGAGCTAGATTAGGGCTCTTAAAAATAGCGGAGTCAGGGGATATGGGGAGAAGGCAGGAACGGGAAACTGATTGGGGATGATCAGCCATGATCACATTGAATGGCGGTGCTGACTCGAAGGGCCGAATGGCCCACTCCTGCACCTATTGTCTATTGTCCATTGTCTTTTGAAAGAATGGGCTGGGCTTGTATTCACTGGAATTTTGAAGGATGAGAGGGAATGTTATAGAAACGTATGAAATTCTTGAAGGATTGGACAGGCTAGATGCATGAAACATGTTCCCGTTGTTGGGGGGAGTCCAAAACCAGGGGTCACAGTTTAAGAATAAGGGGTGGGCCATTTAGGACTGAGATGAGGAAAAACCTTTTTACGCAGAGAGTTGTGAATCTGTGGAATTCTCTGCCACAGAAGGCAGTGGAGGCCAATTCACTGGATGTTTTCAAGAGAGAGTTAGGTTTAGCTCTTAGGGCTAAAGGAATCATGGGATATGGGGTAAAAGCAGGAACGGGGTACCGATTTTGGATGACGGATATTGAATGGCCATGCTGGCTCGAAGGGCCGAATGGCCAACTCCTGCACCTATTTTCTATGTTTCTATTTCATATGGCTCTGGGATTAAGCCTCAAACTGCTTGATACAACCCGGAAAAGGATCAAATGGCCAAATCTAATGATATCGGCTAAACGTCAAGCTATCGCAAAGTCCTAATCTCACAACCTTACCCTCTGGTGAGCTAGTACCTGGTTCCCTTCGTCCCGTTCTTTACTGGGAGTTTGTTCACGACAGGTACCCCACTGTGCCTCTGCCTCCAATCTATCCAATGAATTAGAAAGCAAACTCAATGCTAGCATTTATTTCACGAGGGCATGCACGCACAAACAGGCATGTAATGCTGAGGCTCTATAAGGGGCCGGTCAGGCCGCATTTGGAGTATCGTGAGCAATTTTGGGCCCCATATCTGAGGAAGGATGTGCTGGCTCTGGAGAGGGTCCAGAGGAGGTTTACAAGAATGATCCTAGGAATGAGTGGGTGAACCTATGATGAGCGTTTGTCGGCACTGGGCCTGTACTCGC
>OY740784.1:113664647-113759647 GCA_963514005.1 Raja brachyura
CCTTCTTCACTAGATGGAAAGCCGTTAACTAGACGCCAGTGAGCGATATTTCTGCTGCACAGCGAAAGCTTGGCATTAGTGCCAAGTGGGGAACTGCAGCATGCCAGATGTGTAAACAGACTCTGTAAAACACTATCGGCTCCCCCACCACAGAAAGCAGCAACCACTAATCCCAGGACCGCTGGGATTCGGGGATGGTGCTGCGTAATGCCAAGACTGGAGCAGATAAAGCCATCAAAGAATTGTTTAAAAAAAAAAAAAAAAAAAATCACACCAACACACTTAATGGGATGTAATGTTCAAACAATCGTATTACTGACTTTTTCAACCAAAAAGAACACTGGGATTTGTTACAGACAACAGATTTGCATAATAGATGTTCGAAGGCTGAACCTCGAGCTGAATGAAAGAGAAAATGCCACATCCCACAAGTAAGGCAACAACGTTTTGACAATAGAAAACAAGAGAGCAAGGCAGCAAGACTCAAAGAAAGGGCTTCATGGCCAAGTAGCAAATTAGCATTCATGTCTATTTGCTCGTTATATTTCCTTTCAGCTTTTTCTCCCAGTGAAACAAATAAGAAAACGTTACTCTGAAAATAATTCTCTACTCGTAAAATAATTCTTGTAAAATTATTTCCTATTTTTTTGGCAATGAGGATGTTTTATATGAAGGATTGCAGGATGTTACCTTTGTTGTCAATGTGTAGGAAGGAGCTGCAGATGCTGGTTTAAACCGAAGATAGGCACAAAAGGCTGGAGTAACTCAGCGGGACAGGCAGCGTCTCAGTGGGCCATTAAGGGCCAGTCCTACCAGCATCTGACTCCATGCGATGAGCGCGATCAAACTAGAAGCGGGGGGCCGCGCGGAGGTCGGGTGATCCCCTGTACAGGGCCGTTCCCACCAGCATGCGCCTGCATGCGGCAAGCGCGACCATACCGGCAGCGAGGGGCGCGCGGAGGTCGGGTGAGTGGCGCAACGCGGCGCAAAGTGAGGCGAACTTGGAGCGAAGTCTTAAGGTAAGGTCGCCAGGACAGAGAGGGGCACACAGAGAGGGGCACAGAGGCACACACACAGAGGGCCACGGAGCCACACACATTGAGGGTCACAGAGGCACCTACAGATAGGTTCACAGAGGCACGATGTCGAGGCGGTGTGTAATGCGTCGAGGCGACTGCGAGCCGACAAGCCGTTGCCGCGCGGAATTTTTGAATATAGTCAGTTTTTCAGAGCCCCGCGCGATGTCGGGACGAACTCTGCACAATTCCGCACAGCTCCGGCGATCGAAGTGGGACAGCCCCCTCGACGCCGGACGGCTCAAGCGACCATGTTACGTCACGCTCATCGCATAGAGTTGCATGCTGGTGGGACAGGCCCTTAAGGATGTGGGGTAAAATTGCGATTTGGGTAGTGAATTCACTAAATTCAGTATTGAATGTATGTACAGCCTCCAAGAATGTCAGATGAAGTTTTGTGCACCGTACATGTATATGTTTATTACTCGAACAAAGTCTATTTTGTAATATTAAAATATGTCTCGAAAAGTCCCCCATTCCTTCTCTCCAGAGATGCTGCCTGTCCCGCTGAGTTATTCCAGCATTTTGCGTCTAATTTTTTTAATATGTTAGCTTTCCCTCTGACCCCAACCCATTAATATGAATCAAGATCATTTGGCGTGGATGCAATATGCTTCATTATTCTTTTTGCTGGAAATTTTTTGATTGGTACGGGCGTCAGGGGTCCTGAGGAGAAGGCAGGAGAATGGGGTTGAGAGGTAGAGAGATTAGCCATGATTGAATGCCGGAGTAGACTTGATGGGCCGAATGGCTCCTATTCTGCTCCTAGAACTTATGAATTTATAAAACTACCTGGTAAAGGCTGTTGACGCAGAGTTATTCATCTCAATTAAGGTAGAAAATGGACATTAGATTGTAAGATAATAAGACATAGAGTCATAGAGTGATACAGTGTGGAAACAGGCCCTTCAGCCCAACTCGCTCATACTGGCCAACATGTCCCAGCTATCTTAGTCTCACCTGCCTGTGCTTGGTCCATAACCCTCCAAACGCATCCTGCCCATGTACCTGTCCATCTGTTTCTTAAACGATGGGATCGTCCCAGCCTCAACTACCTCCTCTGGCAGCTAGTTCCATACACCCACTGTGTGAAAAAGTTACCCCTCGTATTCCTATTAAATATTTTCCCCTTCACCTTGAACGGATGACCTCTGGTCCTCGATTCCCCTACTCTGGGCAAAAGACTCTACCCGATCTATTCCTCTCATGATTTTGTACACCTCTATAAGAGATCTCCCCTCATCCTCCTGCGCTCCATAGAGCAGGACATAGGAGCAGAATTTGGCTATTCAGTCCATCGCGTCTGCTCTTTCATTCGCTCATGGCTGATCTATTTTTCCAACTCCATTCTCCTTCCTTCGTCCCGTAGCCTTTACTACACCCTTACTAATCGAGAGCCTATCAATCTCGGCTTGAAAAATACCCAGTGATTTTGGATGAGTTTAGTTTAGCTTACTTTAGTTTGGAGACGCAATGCGGAAACTGGCCTCTCAGCCCACTGAGACTGCGCCGGCCGGCGATCCCCGTACACCAACACTATCCTACACTCCGGGGAAAATTTACAAACTTTACCAAAGCCACTAAACCTCCAAGCCTGCACGTCTTTGGAGTGTGGGAGGAAACCGGAGCACTCGGAGAAAACCCACGCAGGCCACGGGGAGAAGGTACAAACTCTGCGCAGACAGCATCCGTGGTCAGGATCGAACCCGGGTCCCTGGCGCTGGAAGGCAGCGACTCTACCGCTGCGCCACCGTGCCGCCCTGTGTGCATGCACAATACGCACACAGTGAAAACCTGGTTGGGTTGAGAGTAACTAAAAGCAAATGTGTTTTGGGTCAACGAGACCTAGAGTACATATCCCAATTACAGCACGGAAACAGGCCATCTCGGCCCTTCTAGTCCATGCCGAACACTTACTCTCACCTAGTCCCATCTACCTGCACTCAGACCATAACCCTCCATTCCTTTCCTGTCCATACACCTATTGGTCCATTTTACCGATAAAATCAAACCTGCCTCCACCACTTCCACTGGAAGCTCATTCCACACCGTCACCACTCTCTGAGTAAGGAAGTTCCCCCTCATGTTACCCCTAAACTTCTGTCCCTTAATTCTCAAATCATGTTCTCTTGTTTGAATGTTCCCTACCCTCAATGGAAAAAGCTTATCCACGCTAACTCTGTCTATCCCTCTCATAATTTTTTAAAACCTTAAACCAAGTCCCCCCTTAACCTTCTGCATTCCAAAGAATAAAGACCTAACTTGTTCAACGTTTCCCTGTAACTTAGTTGCTGGAACCCAGGCAATCTCCTCGGTACTCTCTCTATTTTGTTGACATCTGTCCTATAAATTGGCGACCAGAATTGTACACCATACTCCAGAATTGGCCTCATTAATGCCCAGTACAATTTTAACATTACATCCCAACTTCTCTACTCAATGCTCTGATTTATAAAGGCCAGCACACCAAAGGCTTTCTTTACCACCCTATCTACTGAGTACGGGGAAGGACGGGTGGGGGGGGATTGCTGGTGGGCCAAAGATCCTGCTTCCGCGTTGCATCACTAAACTATACTGAATTACTTTCTTCTGGTCACTGCTCTGAACAAGGGCCGGAATAATTGGAGGGATACCCGACACTTGGATGAGGCATGGAAAACAATCTCGCTGCACGAGCGTGAGTCATTGTGTCGCGCCTGATCAAATATACAGAGTGGCTGCAATTTGACCCAGAAAATCCTGTCATTGTTCTGCTCCCCAGGAATCATCAACTGTTCCACACGCGGCGATGGAAATGGCACCGTCATGCAAGCGGAATGCTTGGCCGCGGGACTATGTTTTGAGTTTGCTTAATTTGAGGAAGGACATTCTTGCTATTGAGGGAGCGCAGCGGAGGTTTACAAGATTAATTTCCGGGATGGCGGGACTGTCGTATGCTGAGAGAATGGAGCGGCTGGGCTTGTACACTCTGGAGTTTAGAAGGATGACAGGGGATCTCATTGAAACATATAAGATTGTTAAGGGCTTCGACACGCTAGAGGCAGGAAACATGTTCCCAATGTTGGGGGAGTCCAGAACCAGGGGCCACAGTTTAAGAATAAGGAGCAAGCCATTTAGAACGGAGACGAGGAAACACTTTTTTCTCACAGAGAGTGGTGAGTCTGTGGAATTCTCTGCCTCAGGGGGCGGTGGAGGCAGGTTCTCTGGATACTTTCAAGAGAGAGCTAGATAGGGCTCTTAAAAATAGCGGAGTCAGGGGATATGGGGCGAAGGCAGGAACGGGGTACTGATTGGGGATGATCAGCCATGATCACATTGAATGGCGGTGCTGGCTCGAAGGACCGAATGGCCTACTCCTGCACCTATTGTCTATTGTTTTGGTTAAGTGAAGGGGTAGATTTGACTGCTGGCATTCCTCGTAAATTAGTAAAGCACACTCCGACATCAAGTCTGAGCGAAACCCACCAAAGCATCAGGCTGGATTTTATGCCTTTTACTGTGGTGGGCTGAATCCAATTTATTCGCTGGTTTAGAAGGATGGGGGGGGGGGGGACCTCATTGAAGAATACAGAACAGTGAAAGCTCAGATAGAGTGGAAGTGAGGAGGATGTTTCCACTGGTGGGAGAGTCTAGGACTAGAGGTCGTAGCCTCAGAATTAAAGGATGGTAGACAAAAGTGCTGGAGAAACTCAGCGGGTGCAGCAGCATCTATGGAGCGAAGGAAATAGGCCGAAACCCTTCTTCAGACTGAACAAGGACGTCCTTTTAGGAAGGAGATGAGGAGAAGTTTCTTCAGTCAGAGGGTGGTGAATCAGTGGAATTATTTGCCACTGATGTGAAGGCCAAGTCCGTGGATATTTTTAAGGCAGAGATACTGATAAGACAGATTCTTGATCAGTACGGGCGTCGGAGGTTATGGGGAGAAGGCAGGAGAATGGGGTTAGGAGGGAGAGATAGATCAGCCATGATTGAATGGCGGAGGTAGACAAAAAAGCTGGAGATACTCAGCGGGTGAGGCAGCATCTATCGTCCCGAAACGTTGCCTATTTCCTTCGCTCCATAGTTGCTGCCTCACCCGCTGAGTTTCTCCAGCATTTTTGTCTACCTTCGATTTTCCAGCATCTGCAGTTCCTTCTTAAACACTGAATGGCGGAGTCCACCTGATGGGCCGAATGGCCTGATTCTACTCCTATCCCTTCCTTACGAATTCATGCAATTTCTGTTGCACGTGATGGACAGTACGCGTTAACTCAGTTCCAATACGCTACCTCTAACCACCCCCCCCCCCTCGGAAAAATTTTCCCTCATCAAAATTAACAGGGTAATGGAAAAGCGTTCCGCCAGAGCGATGGCAATTATGACCTCTTGAACCTGAGCAAAATGATTATTTCGGGACCTGCTTCAATATAATGTACCATAATTTCTTCAGCATTAATAATTTAAAAGAACCTGAATGGCTAATTGATCAATATTTATTACCTCCAACCTTGGTGTGTTACATGCACCAATGCACGTGGCAGATTAAGTTCATCTGTATTAATTCAGCAGCCAGCTAGAGGACAATAACAATTAGATACTCGTCTTTTCATCTGATCGCCCTAACTTTCTTTGTCAGGTTGTTTGATCAGTGTTTTGTAAAGAACCATATAGCATTTGACAGGAGAGGGACAATAATATTATGTCTTTTTGAAGGGTTGATAGCCTTAATGTTGCACTGTAGGCATCAGCATGCCGCCATTCCCACTAGAAATCCCGTTCATGCGTGTTTTCCTTTGAAAAAATTTGTAAAGGACTCGCTAGAATTTAGAAGATTGAGGGGGGGTCTTATAGAAACGTACAAATTTCTTATGGGGTTGAAGAAGGTTTTCGGCCCGAAACGTTGCCTATCTCCTTCGCTCCTTAGATGCTGCTGCACCCGCTGAGTTTCTCCAGCTTTTATGGGGTTGGACAGGCTAGATGCAGGAAGATTGTTCCCGATGTTGGGGAAGTCCAGAACAAGGGGTCACAGTTTAAGAATAAGGGGAAATCTTTTAGGACCGAGATGAGAAAAACATTTTTCACACAGAGAGTGGTGAGTCTCTGGAATTCTCTGCCACAGAAGGTAGTTGAGGCCAGTTCATTGGCTGTACTTAAGAGGGAGTTAGATGTTGCCCTTGTGGCTAAAGGGATCAGGGGGGTATGGAGAGAAGGCAGGTACGGGATACTGAGTTGGATGATCAGCCATGATCATATTGAATGGCGGTGCAGGCTCGAAGGGCCGAATGGCCTACTCCTGCACCTATTTTCTATGTTTCTATGAAGTAACAAGAAATCACACGGCGGTGGAAGAAAACTGCAATGTTCCTCACCAGCAGCAAGCACCACCAGATGCAGAGCTTTAAAATAACTTTACGCCTGCGTGTTGTTGGGAGGAACTGCAGATGCTCTGAGGGGTCGGATATTTAGGTCTGAGATGAGGAAAACCTTTCTCACCCAGAGAGTTGCGAATCTGTGGAATTTCATTTCGGAGTCACGTGAGTGACTTCGTGAAGAGCCCGCCGGCGCGCATGCTCGACATATCGTCGTAATGCGTTGCTGCGACGGCTGGCGGTGGAGCGCGCTCCTCGCCAGCCCTTCATAAGGGGCCACGGAGGTGAGTATTCCACCTTTAGTTGGTGGTCCTTGTTGTTCGTTATGTCTTGCAGCAAGGACATGGATGGGAGTTCGAAGGGCCGGAGGACGTCAGGACGAGTTCGCCGGTCAACAGTTCCGGGGCCTTTACCATCGGCAGTACCTGCAGTGCAGGCCGGGACTCAGGCGGAGATGTGGGTAAGCCCTGTGTTTACAGGTCCAGATCCGCCAGCACACCACAGCTCGGAGGAGTTCGACGAGGAGGAGTGTGGTGTGCCGCCAGAGCAGGGGGACCCTGCCATGGCACTCAGGTCGTGAGCGGGCTCGCTGGCGACCTCGAGCAGGGGGCGTGCGGCTGCACGGCCCGTTCCACTCAGCCCCCCGAGAAGGGGCAGGGCAGGAGCCCAGAAGCCTAACCCTGCCAGGGCTAAGGCATTGCCTGATGCGGAGGAGCGGTCAGGTTCCAGGGCGAGACCCGGGGCGGCTGTGAGGTCCAGCCGGCACACCCCGACTCTCGACGCCGGGACGGGTCGGTTGAGTCGGGTCTCGTCACGGTCGCCGAGCCCCCCATGGATGGGTGGGTGAGACCATGCGTCGGCAAGGTCCACGATGTGGGCAGCCGGCAAGCCTGCGCGGGCTTCAGGTAGCCATGCTTCGGCTGGTGCCGACACCACGCTGCAAGTGCCCTTAGTGGCAGCGGCGTCAGCTCCCGCTAAACGGAGGCGGTTGAACACGCCCGCGCGGGAATCGCGCAGTTTCTCCTCGGCGGCTGTTAGCGACAACTACCGGCACCGGCAGGGCCTCGATGAGGTGCGGGCCGATGATAGGAGCCCGGTTTTCTTTTCAGAGCCGGAGGACTCCGACCACCTGAGTGTTCAGGGTGAAGGGCGTATTGACCGTATGGAGCGGCTGCTGGAGCTCCTGCTTCAAAGCCAACAACAGCAGGGCAGCCACAGGCACAGGGCGTCGTCACCAGCCTCTACCATCAGCCTGGAGCAACAGGAGGAGGAGGTTTTGGTGGATCCCATACCACCTCCGGTGGAGGTACCAGCGGAGGATCTTCTGGATGTGGCGACCAAATTTGCGGCCCCACATTCATCTGGACTTCCTTTAAACACGAAGCTGGCAGCCACTGTGGACTTTCTTAACAACCAGCAACTACAGGAAGAAGTCCTCATTCAGGCAATGAGCCGTCACAAGGCTCCATCCAATTGCAACTCCCTCAACGTGCCTGTGGTCAATACGCCGATATGGGGCAACATCAGTGCGGCTATCCGTCAACAGGAGGTAAAACTGCAGCGGATCCTGAAGCTCCTCACGGCCGGTATTACTGCCTTTGTGCGGTCGGTGGACGGGGACGAATTGAATTTGGACCAGGAAGATGCCCTGGCCCTCCTGTGCGCGACCCAGCACGAAATTAACGGGTTTCGCAAAACCAGCATCCGCCCAGCGCTCAATCCAAAGTTTGCAGGATTGTGCAAACCACCGCCGCCGCCCCCGCCCCGTCAGCTCTTTGGGGAGGACCTCTCGAAGAGAGTCAAAGAGCTTGACGAGCAAGCCAAAACGGTGGGGATCATGCGCCCTCAGAGTGCCCCCACACCGTCAGGCTCAAAGTCTCCATACATTCGATCACAAGGGTCTGCTAGTACCTCGACGAGGACCCACCCTCAAGCTCCACAACGACAGCAACATCAGACCCAGCACCAGGGGTCTTTTTTAGGACAGGGTCGGCAGAGACTCTGGTGGAAAACGAAGACGCCGTGCCCTCAAGCCAACCCAGCACCTCCACGTCCGCACACGCGTGTCAAGGACCGCCGGTAACCACGGAGGTGAGGGGGTCTGGTTCTCTCTTTTCTCTCTGTTAACTTCACATGTTGGTGGTCGCCTTCTGTGATTTTTGGGTGCATGGGGTAATTTTACTGGTGACGAGTATGTGTTGCAGAATATTCAGGGGCATAAAATTGAGTTTATTAATGGCGACATTCCTCCATCCCAGCACATGCCCGCTCGAACGTTTAAATTATCTGCTGCAGAACAGGCAGCCGGCTATAAGGAACTGTTAAGTCTTGAGCACAAAGGAGTGATTGAGAGAGTGGTGCATGAGCCAGTTGAATTTGTTTCGAACATATTCACCAGACCTAAGAAGGATGGAGGTTGTCGTGTCATTATTGATCTAACCCGTTTGAATACTTTTGGAACATATACTCATTTTAAAATGGATACGTTTGAAACAGCCAAATCATTGATTTCTCATGGTTGCTTTATGGCATGCATCGATTTAAAAGACGCATATTATTCCGTATCCGTCCAGAAATGTGACAGAAGGTTTTTGAAATTCATCTGGATGGGGCAACTCTGGCAGTACAAGGCTTTGCCTAATGGGCTCACCACAGCCCCTAGATTGTTCACTAAATTAGTGAAGCCAATCATGGCTTATTTGAGACAACGACACCATATAGTTATGGCCTATTTAGATGATATCTTAATTGTGGGCCACACCCTGGAATTGGCTGAACAGGGTGTTGCAGCTGCTGTCAATATATTTCAACAATTGGGGTTTATTGTCTATCCAGAGAAACCAAAGTTCTACCCTGCCCAGGTGATTAATTACCTAGGGTTCACGGTGAACTCTATAAGCATGAGGGTTACCATTCCAATTAACAAGATTGAGGAGGTTACCCAGGTGTGTCAAGATTTAATCCGCACCAATATACCATCGATTCGGCACTTAGCTACAATAATTGGGAAGCTGGTAGCTTTGTTTCCGGCAGCGCGATATGGACCTTTGCATTATCAGAATTTGCAAAGAGCTAAAATTGCTGCGTTAAAATGCTGGTCATTATGATCGGTCCATGCAGCTGCCGCCCGAAGCGATAAATGAGTTGCAATGGTGGGTGTGTCACATTAGCAGCTCATTCAAGCCTATTAGGGAGGCTAATCCGGTGGTATATTTGCAAACTGATGCAAGCTCCAATGGTTGGGGAGCCACGAATAATTGCTCTAGTTGTGGTGGCAGATGGGACACCCTTGAATCAACGATGTTGTTAACTCAAGGGATTAACTATTTGGAGTTGCTGGCAGCATTCCACGGACTTCGTGCGTATTGTTCCAAGCTTGTTGGAGCACATGTCCGTCTCCAAATAGACAACACCATAGCAGTAGCATATTTAAACCATATGGGTGGTACCAGGTCAGTTTCGTGTGACAAATTGGCAAACTCAATTTGGCTCTGGTGTGTTCAAAGAGACATTTGGATTTCAGCTACCTATTTGCCAGGTGAGCTTAATACTGTGGCGGACACCAGGTCACGCTAATTTAATGACAATATTGAATGGATGTTGCATCCTGAGATCTTTTCTAAAGTCACAGCCAAATTTGGTAAACCGGACATTGACCTCTTTGCGTCACGGTTGAACCATCAGGTACCAACCTACGTTTCATGGGAACCAGATCCTGGGGCAATAGCGCTAGATGCATTCTCGCTGGACTGGGGGAAGTGGTTTCTATGCCTTCCCCCCGTTTTGCCTCATCAGTCGGGTATTGCAAAAGATTCAGGCAGATGCTGCCAAGGGCATCCTTATTATACCCGACTGGCCCACACAGCCTTGGTATCCGGTGGTCTTTGACATGCTCAACGAACCTTGGGTCCTTTTGAAGGGTTGCCCACAATTGGTTGCTCACCCTGTCTCAGGGGAGCCACATCCCTGCCATGGCTATTTAAATTTGTTGGCTTGCAGGTTCTGAACAGGCCGTTAGTCCAATACGGCCTCTCGGCTCGGACCATGGATACCATCGGGGCGTCGTGTCGAGAGTCTACAAGGCGAAGATACCGCTCGCATATTAAGAAGTGGGAAGCCTACTGCAGCCGCTCTCGCATCACGTACGATGACGTGACAATAACCGACGTCCTGGAATTCCTCGCGGGGTTGCACCATGATGAACACTTAAGTTACAGTGCCATCAACAGCGCCAGAAGTGCGCTATCATTCTACCTCAGTTTGGAGGTAGGATCCAACAGGCTAGTGTCCAGACTCATGCGGGGTATATTCAATATGAATCCGCCTACACCACGCTATAATATCACCTGGGATGTCAGGGACGTATTAACCCTGCTCAGGACGTGGTCACCCATGGAAGGGCTCCAACTGGACCAACTCACCATGAAGCTGGTGATGTTACTAGCGCTGACTTCAGCTCAGAGGGTACAGACGCTACACAAACTTCGTGTCGACAGAATGACGTCTACCCCCACAGAAGTAGTCTTTTTCATTGACGAGCTACTAAAGCAGCATAGACCTGGGTGCACAGGGCTGCAGCTGAAGTTCCCGGCATACCCCGCAGATGCTAGGCTATGTTTAGCCTCACATATCCGCCACTATGTCAACGTGACGGCACGCATCAGAGGAATGGAGAGATACCTGCTTGTCACTCATAAGAGACCTCATCATCGAGTGACAGTCCAGACGATATCCAGGTGGCTTCGAGTTGTCTTGGGTAAGTCAGGTATCGACATTAATGTGTTCAAGTCTCATTCCACCAGGGCTGCATCGACGTCAGCGGCGAGGGTCATGGAGGTGCCCATGGACCAAATTCTCGCCACCGCAGGATGGGCTAATGAAGCTGTGTTCCAGCGTTTTTATAACAAGCCTGTTGCTGCTCCTCTACAGTTCGCAGAAGCCGTGCTGAATGCAGGTCAAGAACGTGGAGATGTCCCCATATGAGGGGTTTGATTTGTTATTAATAAATATGCTCTTGTTTTGCAGTATGGACTGTTGAGCAAGTTTGTTCCTCCCATCCATCCCTGGTAGTGGTGTGTCAGCATGGACGTGGTCCAGGGCGTGTAATCACAGAAGCTTTGAAGTCTTCACGAAGTCACTCACGTGACTCCGAAATGAAATAGTAAGATTGAACGAGAACTTACCAGTTCGAAGGTTGATCTTTATTTTATGAGGAGTCGAAGTGAGGCATTTCGTGCCCTCCTCGCCCAACCCTCAATCACCTTCATCTGGTAATCTTAGTCAATTCAATCATACTATGCGAAGTCATTTCTATTGTTGGTTCTGTGATTCCACGCCGCTACTTTGAAGTATGTCGAGCATGCGCGCCGGCGGGCTCTTCACGAAATCCCTCACTTCGACTCCTCATAAAATAAAGATCAACCTTCGAACTGGTAAGTTCTCGTTCAATCTTACTATTCCCTGCCACAGAAGGCGGTGGAGGCCAATTCACTGGATGTTTTCAAGAGAGAGTTGGATATAGCTCTTAGGGCTAACGGAATCAAGGAATATGGGGACAAAACAGGGTACTGGATGATCAGCCACGATCACATTGAATGACGGTGCTGGTTAGAAGGGCCGAATGGCCTACTCCTGCACCTATTTTTCTATGTTTCTAAAGCACTGTGACCTACCGAAGGCTTAAGAACCCAGTGTTGATTTTTTTTAATATATGGGCTATGATCAGTGAAGGGGAACTTGAGCAAACGTTGGAACATAAAAGCTGATCATTAAATAATGAGGCAGGGAGATGCTATGTGCAAGACGTTTTTAATTGGTATAATCATGCCAAATCATATAAAATCATGAGATGAATAGATCAAGTCTCTTGCCCAGAGTAGGCGAATCGCGGACAAGAGAATATAAGTTTAAGGTGATGGGGAAAAGATTTCATAGGAATCTGAGGGGTAGCGTTTTCACACTAAGGGTGGTGGGTGTATGGAACAAGCTGCTGCAGGAGGTCGTTGAGGCTGGGACCATCCCAACGTTTAAGAAACAGTTAGACAGGTACATGGATATGACAGGTTTGGAGGGATATGGGCCAAATGCAGGCAGGTATGTCTAGTGTAGCTGGGACATGTTGATCGGTGTGGGCAAGTTGGGCAGAAGGACAATAGACAATAGGTGCAGGAGCAGGCCATTCAGCCCCTCGAGCCAGCAGCGCCATTCAATGTGATCATGGCTGATCATCCACAATCAGTACCCCGTTCCTGCCTTCTCCCCATTTCCCCTGACTCCGCTATCTTTAAGAGCCCTATCTATCTAGCTCCCTCTTGAAAGCATCCAGAGAACCTGCCTCCACCGCCCTGTTTCCGCACTCGATCACTGTGAGTCTATGAATGCAGGTGGAAATGGAGGGTGAGGGGAGAAATAAGTGTGAGTACAGTTGGGGCACAGGGGAGAGGGGGAGGGAAAGAAGGTTGGATGTACATGGATGAAGAACGTCTTGGGAGTGTGGGAGGAAACCGAAGGTCTCGGTGAAAACCCGCGCAGGTCACGGGGAGAACATACAAACTCCGTACAGACAGCACCCGTAGTCAGGATCGAACCCGGGTCTCCGGCGCTGTAAGGCAGCAGCTCTACCGCTGTGCCACACGTTCCGCCCCACGTCCTCAGAGCTCGTAGCAGAAATTTGAGATCAGCGTGAAAATTACATGGTAAACAAGCCATCGGCTTGTACTCGCTAGAATTTAGAAGATTGAGGGGGGATCTTATAGAAACTTACAAAATTCTTAAGGGGTTGGACAGGCTAGATGCAGGAAGATTGTTCCCGATGTTGGGGAAGTCCAGAACAAGGGGTCACAGTTTAAGGATATGGGGGAATTCCTTCAGGACCGAGATGAGGAAAACATTTTTCACACAGAGTGGTGAATCTGTGGAATTCGCTGTCACAGAAAGTGGTTGAGGCCAGTTCATTGGCTATATTTAAGAGGGAGTTAGATGTGGCCCTTGTGGCTAAAGGGATCAGGGGGTTTGGAGAGAAGGCAGGTACAGGATACTGAGTTGGATGATCAGCCATGATCATATTGAATGGCGGTGCTGGCTCGAAGGGCCGAATGGCCTACTCCTGCACCTATTTTCTATGTTTCTATGTTTCTAAACTATTACCCCTTAGCTATGAGGAGAGATCAGGCAGACAGGGATTCTGGGGCGTCAGAAGCTGGAGAGAACTCATAATCATACTTTATTAGCCAAGTATGTTTTGCAACGTACGAGGAATTTGATTTGTCGTACAGTCATACCAGTAAAAAGCAACAGAACACACAAAATACATTTTGACGTAAACATCCACCACAGTGACTCCTCCACATTCCTCACTGTGATGAAAGGCAAAAAAAAGTTCAATCTCTCCCTTCTTTGTCCTCCAGCTTTGTCGGGGGCCTCTGAGCTTCTGTTGACGGGATGATCTTACTCCCCTAGCCGGCAGCGGGCCTCCTTGTCGGGGTGATCTAGCTCTGATAAAAGTATATAAAATTATGTAAGTTGCATAAACAGTCAGGACCTTTTTTATAGGGTGGACGTATCAAAGACATATCAAAGACCATGGTGGCGCAGCGGTAGAGATGCTGCCTTACAGCGCAAGAGGCACGGGTTCGATCCTGACTAAGGGTGCTGCCTGTAGGGAGTTTGCACGTTCTCCCCGTGACCTGCCTGGGCTTTCCTCCCACACTCCAAAGGCCTGCAGCTTTGTAGGTGAATTGGCTTCTGTAAATTGTCGCTCGTGCGTAGGATGCTGCTAGTGTACGGGTTGATTGCCAGTCCCGCTGAGTTACTCCAGCACTTTGTGCCCATCTTCGGTGTAAACCAGCATCTGCAGTTCCTTCCTACACAACAAGCGCAAGTGTAAACATTGGATGGCGTGGACTCGGTGGGATGAAGGCCCTGTTTCCATGCTGCACTTCCAAAACCAAAAACTAAAAAACACAGCATTCAGGTGAAAGATTCATAGACATAGACATAGAGCCATAGAAATTAGGTGCAGGAGTAGGCCATTCGGCCCTTTGAGCCTGCACCACCATTCAATGTGATCATGGCTGATCATCCAACTCAGTATCCCGTACCTGCCTTCTCTCCGTACCCTCTGATCCCCTTAGCCACAAGGGCCACATCTAACTCCCTCTTAAATATAGCCAATGAACTGGCCTCAACTACCCTCTGTGGCAGAGAGTTCCAGAGACCCACCACTCTCTGTGTGAAAAAAGTCCTTCTCATCTCGGTCCTAAAGGATTTCCCCCTTATCCTTAAGCTGTGACCCCTTGTCCTGGACCTCCCCAACATCGGGAACAATCTTCCTGCATCTAGCCTGTCCAACCCCTTAAGAATTTTGTAAGTTTCTATAAGATAGAAACTTACAGAAGCCAATTCTCCTTCAAGGCTTGAAGGAGATATGCAGGGCACGTTTTTTACACATAGGGTGAGGGTGCCTGGAACATGCCCCCGGGGGGTGATGGTGGAGGCAGATATGATAGTTGCGTTTAAGAGGGTTTTAGATGGGCACATGGATATGCAAGAAATGGATCATGTGCAGGCAGACAGCAAGATTAGTTTGCCTTGGTGTCATGTTCGACATGTTATCAGGCAACTGAACCATCCCACCAACAACTGGAGAGCAGTCCTGAGTTACTCTATACCTCATTGGAGACCCTCGGACTATCTTTGATCGGACTTTACTGGACTTTATCTTGCAATAATCATTGTTCATGTCATTCTCTTCATCGTGAATCTGTACACTGTCGATGGCTCAATTGTTTTTTTTATTTTTATTTTATTTCATTTTATTTATTTATTTATTTTATTTTAAACAAATAATTCACAGTACATCTGATGTATGGCATTACATTTTCCTCCATTTTGTTTTTTATAAATAATAATAATAATAATAATATCAATTGTAATCAAGCATTGTCTTTCTGCTGACTGCAACAAATGCTTTTCACTGTACCTCGGTACACGTGGCAACAAAATAAACTCGAACGCAAACACAGACAATGGGGCTGAGTGGCCTGTTCCTATGCTGTATTGTTCCATGGTGTATTGTGGCTTGGAGTATTGTGAGCAGTTTTGAGCCCCATATCCGAGGAAGGATGGCGCTGGCATTGGAGAGGGTCCAGAGGAGGTTTACAAGAATGATCCCAGTAATTTTTGGGGTTAACATATGATGAACGTTTGACGGCACTGGGCCTGTACTTGCTGGAGTTTAGAAACATAGAAACATAGAAAAATAGGTGCAGGAGTAGGCCATTCGGCCCTTCGAGCCTGCACCGCCATTCAATATTATCATGGCTGATCATCCAACTCAGTATCCCGTACCTGCCTTCTCTCCATACCCTCTGATCCCCTTAGCCACAAGGGCCACATCTAACTCCCTCTTAAATATAGCCAATGAAATGGCCTCAACTACCCTCTGTGGCAGAGAGTTCCAGAGACCCACCACTCTCTGTGTGAAAAAATTCCTTCTCATCTCGGTCCTAAAGGATTTCCCCCTTATCCTTAAGCTGTGACCCTTTGTCCTGGACCTCCCCAACATCGGGAACAATCTTCCTGCATCTAGCCTGTCCAACCACTTAAGAATCTTGTAAGTTTCTATAAGATCCCCTCTCAATCTCCTTAATTTAGAAGGATGAGGCGGGGGACCTCATTGATACTTACCGAATATTGATAGGCCTGGATAGAGTGGATGTGGAGAGGATGTTTCCACTAATGGGAAAGTCTAGGACCAGAGGCCATAGCCTCAGAATAAAAGGACGTACCTTTAGAAAGAAGATGGGGCGGAATTATTTTAGTTAGAGTGTGGTGAATCTGTGGAATTCTTTACCACAGAATGCTGTGGAGGCCAAGTCAATGGATATTTTTCAGGCTAAGGCTGTCAGAAGGATGAGAGGGAACCTCATTGAAACATACAGAAGAGTGAAATGTTTGGATAGAGTGGATGTGGGGAGGATGTTTCCACTAGTGGGAGAGTCTAGGACGAGCCTCAGAATTAAAGGTCATTCTTTTGTGCAGGAGATAATGAGAAGTTTCTTCAGTCAGAGGGTGGTGAATCTGTGGATTTCTTTTTGCCACAGAACGGGGTTGGGAGGGAGAGATAGATCAGCCATGATCGAATGGCGGAGAAGACTTGATGGGCCGAATGGCCTTATTCTGCTCCTAGAACTTAAGAGCCTTTGTTCTATGTTCCATTCTACAGTCTCAATGCATGTCAGAATGAATTACAAGAGAGCCTGCATGAGTAAAAGATTCGAGTTATGAGCGTATGAGGCTTTGGATATCGTGTTATTGAACATCATAAAGGTGAGCCCATGTGTAAACAAAAAATGCTCCTCGACCTCTCCCATTCCAATGACTAGATATGCATTTTCAACGCCAAAGAGATTTTAAGTGGGTTTTTTTTAACACAAGGAAAAGTATGCAATATGTATGAAATGCCCTGTGTGACTCCTGACAGTCACTTTGAAAATGGCTCCAAATTACATTATTGATATTAAAATAGTTGTCCCTCAGGCGTTGCAGGTTAATATTGTAATGTCACGTTGCGAAATGTGCGCCGAACAGGGGAAATGTAAAGGACTGACCCTGTTTGAGTTTTACCGTTGGTTTCTTTGAATAAATTCAATGCCCCCTCTGTGCACAGTCACCCTGACACCTCGAGCTGAGCTGAGCTGACGTGTGAGTCAAATATCTAATGTGACTCGAGGTGCTGGAAGAATTTGAATGGAGTTTTTAATGGTGGGATGGGATGAAGGCTCCCAGGGTCACTACCTGCAGCCAGGTGCAGGAGTAGGTTTCAATGATACTCTTGTAAGGTGGGTGTGGTGGCACTTAACGGCACCGGCTCATCTACAGTCGTCCGTCTTTTTTTTAATTTTTGTCTTGTTAAATCTATGTTTTTATTATTTTTTAGCTGTGTATATGTGGGGGGTGGTGGAGGGTGTGTGGGGAAAACCGTTAGTCTCTTCCCTGTACGGGGACCTGACTTTTTCCCTGTCGGGTCTCCGGTGTCGTTGGGCCTAACATCATGGAGCCGGCGGTGGCAGCATCCGGACGGGACCAACCTGGTTCTGGACTCCCCCAACATCGGGAACATGTTTCCTGCCTCTTGGGTGTCCAAACCCTTAATAATCTTATATGTTTCAAAAAGATCCCACTCATCCTTCTAAACTCCAGAGTATACAAGCCCAGCTGCTCCATTCTCTCAGCATATCACAGTCCCGTCATCCCAGGAATTAACCTTGTAAACCTACGCTACACTCCCTCAATAGCAAGAATGTCCTTCCTCAAATTTGGAGACCAAAACGGCACACAATACTCCAGGTGTGGTCTCACTAGGGCTCTGTACAACTGCAGAAGGACCTCTTTGCTCCTATACTCCTCTTGTTATGAAGGCAAGCATTTTTGTGTCTATCTTTGGTGTAAACCAGCATCTGCAGTTCCTTCCTACACAAGCGTCGCCATGTTTTGGTGCCGGCAAGGTTACGGAAATTTAGCTGGACAGACCTATCTACTGCCTGCCGCCACCGCACATGGAAGTAGGCCTAAATACCCCTCCCCCCCCCCCCCGCACCCACTCCCCCGGTGTTCTCTCCGCACCCTCCCCCCCAATCCCACCCCCCCTCACTGACCCCCCCCCCCCCCCGCTTTGTTCTCGGCAGCCCACCTCACCCTCTGATGCCCCCCGCACTCTCCAACGGCTCCCTCTCTCTCTCTGAGGGCCCTCCTCCCTCTCCAAGGGCCCCTCTCCCTCTCCGACACTCCCCTCGCTCTCTGACAGTACAATCACCCTCTGACAGATCCTTGGCTCTCCGACAGCCCTCCTCCCTCTCTGATAGTCCCCTCACTCTCCGAGGTCCCCCCTGATCTTTGATTATATTTTTCTTTCTACAAGAGTTTGCCCGACCCGCTGAATATCTCCAGCTATTTCTGTTTCGATTTGTGCTGTAGTCTGGCTGGTTCTGCCTGTTCACGTGCCTTTGGTAGAGTTCTGGAAGCAATGCCAACTGCTGTATGAGCTAGGGGACACCAGACGTGGGCACAATTGGTGCCCTGCTGGCCTGAAATGCACACCTTCAGATTTCGGAGACATTTTCTTCCCAACTGTTAACAGGCAACTGAACCATCCGACCACAACTAGAGCAGCAGGTCCTGAACTACTCTTAGAATAAAGGGGAGGTCATTTAAGACTGAGGTGAGAAAAAACGTTTTCACCCAGAGAGTTGTGAATTTGTGGAATTCCCTGCCACAGAGGGCAGTGGAGGCCAAGTCACTGGATGGATTTAAGACAGAGTTAGATAGAGCTCTAGGGGCTAGTGGAGTCAACGGATATGGGGAGAAGGCAGGCACGGGTTATTGATTGGGGACGATCAGCCATGATCACAATGAATGGCGGTGCTGGCTCAAAGGCTCGAATGGCCGCCTCCTGCACCTATTTTCTATGTTTCTATGTTACTATCTACCTCAGCGGTCGAAAACTTGTTCTGCATAGGTGGCCGGGTGGCATGCGTGTGAGTGGATGGCGGGCCACATCTATCACGTACACACATGGATCACGCCCCCATCCCGCCCTGGATGGCAAGCAGCAAATCACGTTCACATCGATCCCGCCCCTTCGAGGATGCCACCCGGCGCACTGGCCCCTAGTTGCGGGCATTCACGAACGTGGCGCACCTACGGACCATTGCCCTGGCTCTGTCCTGAAGGAGGTGGCTCAAATACCCTCACTCACTCATCCCCGGCCTATTGACAACCCCGATCCCGGCAGCGAAGCCCAGACACAGAAGGCGCGCGGTCGTGCCGGCGGCTCTGAGCAAGATGCAGTGCAGCCACAGCTCGTCTCTGGACCCCGCTCGGCCCCACAGCCTGGGCACCTCGGGCCCGGGAGGTACCGGAGATGAAGGAGGTCTGCTGGCTGGATGACTACGGAAAGAAAATACGTGTGCGAGCCGGATGATTTCGGGTTAGGGAACGCATTTGGCCCGGAGGCCGTAGGTTGCCGACCCCTGATCTACCTCATCAGGGACCGTCGGACTATCTTTGATCAGACTTTAGGGTTACACAAAAAGCTGGAGAAACTCAGCGGGTGCAGCAGCATCTAAGGAGCGAAGGAGATAGGCGACGTTTCGGGTCGAGACCCTTCTTCAGACCTTACTGGCTTTACCTTGCACTAAATGTTATCCCCTTATCATGTATCTGTACACTGTGAATGGCTCCACTAATCATGCATTGTTTTTCCGCTGACTGGTTAGCACACAACAAAAGCTTTTCACTGTACACGTGACAATAAACTAAATTGAACTAAACTGAATTGAACTGTAGGTCTAGTTGGCAACACGGTGGCGCAGCGGTAGAGTTGCTGCCTTACAGCGCTTGCAGCACCAGAGACCCTGGTTCGATCCCGACTACTGGTGCTGTCTGGACGGAGTTTGTACGTTCTCCCCGTGACCGCGTGGGTTTTCTCCCAGATCACCCCGACCTGCCATCCCCGCACACTGAAACCTTCCTACGCACACTAGGGACAATTAACCATATAACCATATAACCATATAACAATTACAGCACGGAAACAGGCCATCTCGGCCCTTCAAGTCCGTGCCGAACAACTTTTTTCCCTTAGTCCCACCTGCCTGCACTCATACCATAACCCTCCATACCCTTCTCATCCATATGCCTATCCAATTTATTTTTAAATGATACCAACGAACCTGCCGCCACCACTTCCACTGGAAGCTCATTCCACACCGCTACCACTCTCTGAGTAAAGAAGTTCCCCCTCATGTTACCCCTAAACCTCTGTCCCTTAATTCTAAAGTCATGTCCTCTTGTTTGAATCTTCCCTCTTCTCATAGGGAAAAGCTTGTCCACAATGATTTACAATGATCCCAAACCAATTAGCCGACAAACCTGTGTGTTTTTGGAGTGCGGGGGGAAACCGGAAAGCCCACGGGGAGAACGTACAAACTCCGTACAGACAAGCACCCGTAATCAGGATTGAACCCGGGTCCTTTGGCGCTGTGTGGCAGCAATGCCACCGCTGCACCACCGTGCTGCCCTTTCAGGCGCCTGTTATGCTGCTGCAAGGTAGAATCCCATTGTTCTGCATGCTTTCTGATCAAATGAGGCAATAACCATTTGTAGATGGCGTCTAACTATGGGATCAAAAGGGCTTTATTAAGAGGACACAACATGCTCAGCGGGTGAGGCAACATCTATGGAGAGATGGAATTGGCGACGATTTGGGTCGAGACCCTTCTTCAGACTGATGTCAAGGGAGGGAGTTGGACAAAGAAAGAATGTCGGTGGAGACAGTGGGACTGGTGGGAGGACAGGGAAAGGGGGAGGGGGAGGGGATTGAGAGAGAAAGCAAGGGCTATCTGAAGTTAGAGAAGTCAATGTTCATACCGCTGGGGTGTAAACTACCCAAACAAGATATGAGGTGCTGCTCCTCCAATTTGCGCTGGGCCTCACTCTGACAATGGAGGATTGGGAATGGGAGGGGGAGTTGAAGTGCTGAGTCAGCGGGAGACCAGCTTGGTTAAGGCGGACTAAGCGGAGGTGTTCGGCAAAGCGATCGCCGAGCCCTGCGCTTGGTCTCGCCGAGTTAAGTGCTCTCATGATCCTATTGATCATCCCTGCTCCTTCATTACCTTTTGATCCATTAGTCTATTTGGCTGCAAGCGTTCTTGAATGGACTATTCTACGCACGCCTGTAAGGTTAGTCACTGCTGTTCAACCTTCAATCGGACTAATTCAAGATTCAACAGGTAATTGGAAGGAGAAGTGAAGTCATTATATGGGCTGAGGAATAACACTTATATCATTGCCACAGTGATGATAGCAATCTTCACTTATTAAGTATCTTGTGCTGAGCAAGTGCTTGTTGACACTGGCTGGCTGATGCTAAGAACTCAAGTGGTAGCTTCAGACTATCATACTTAATGGAGATAATGCATCTACTCATTTTAAACTACATTTCTTACAAAAAAAATTGCTTGTAGCTGCGTATTAACGTTGCAATAAATGATTCTGTCACCCGACTGAAGATTTTTCCAAGATCCTCTATAGACTTAAATGGCCCTGGATTCCCTGTGATAAATAAGAACTGTGGCATGGTGGCGCAGCGGTAGGGCCTGTCCCACTTTCCCGAGTTATTCACAAATTCACCCGAGTTTTCCCTTTGATTCAAACTCGGAGAATTACGGTAATAGCCAGCCGTAGGTACTCGGGGCTATTTTATTTTACTCGTAGACATTTTTCAACATGCTGAAAAAACGTCCCGACTTACCTGATGCCCTGAGGGTACAGAGGAGATTTACTAGAATGTTGCCTGGGTTTCAACAGCTAAGTTACAGAGATAGGTTGAATAAGTTAGGTCTTTATTCTATGGAGCGCAGAAGGTTAAGGGGGGACGATAGAGGTCTTTAAAATGATGAGAGGGATAGACAGAGTTGACAAGCTTTTCCCTTTGAGAATAGGGAAGATTCAAACAAGAGGACATGACTTTAGAATTAAGCGACAGAAGTTTAGGGGTAACATGAGGGGGAACTTCTTTACTCAGAGAGTGGTAGCGGTGTGGAATGAGCTTCCAGTGGAAGTGGTGGCGGCAGGTTCGTTGGTATCATTTAAAAATAAATTGGATAGGCATATGGATGAGAAGGGTATGGAGGGTTATGATATGAGTGCAGGCAGGTGGGACTAAGGGAAAAAAGTTGTTCAGCACGGACTTGAAGGGCTGAGAAGGCCTGTTTCCGTGCTGTAATTGTTATATGGTTATATGGTTACATGGTTACCTACGGCTGGCATTACGAGTCACTACGAAATACCTATGGACTTGCTACGGACATTCTCCAAGTTTGAATCAAGGGGAAAATTTGTGAGTAACTTGGGAAAGTGACACAGGGCCTTTACAGAGCCGGAGATCTGGGTCCCATCCTGACTGTGGGAGCTGTCTGCACGGTGTTTGTACTTTCTCCCCGTGATCTGCGTGCGTTTTCTCCGGTTTCTCAAGGTTCGGTTTCCACGCTGATCTCTAAAGCGAGTCTGTGTTGACCAGCGATCACCCCGTACACTAGCACTATGCTACACACTATGTCAATTTACAATTTTTACCGAAGCCAATTAACTTGCCAACTTGTCCGCCTTTGGAGTGTGGGAGGCAACTGGAGCACCCGGAGAAAACCCACGCAGGTCACCGGGAGAACGTGCAAACTCCGTACAGACAGCACCAGTAGTCAGGATTGGACCCAGGCCTCTGGCGCTGTAAGGCAGCAACTCTACCGCTGCGCCACCGTGCCGCCCCTAATGCTAGAATTAATGCAACAGATAATTTGAAACTTATAATGAGCACAAAGTGGTATTGACTGGTGCTAAGATGCCTGGAAATGTGCAAAATTACTAAACTAAAACAACTTGGATCCGTGTCAAGGTTTTTTTTTAAGTTGGCTAACCAATTTCTAACCTCCAAAGGTTAGATTTCTTCCTTCAGATGTTATGATGATTTTCTTCAACTTTGGTCACCTTTACTCCGTTTATCTTCAAAGCATCTGTTATTTAATCATCAAATATATGATTTGATGTTTTACCGTCATTAGGCAACTGTACCATCCTATCAATAACTAGAGAGTGGACCTGAGCTACTTTCTAGCTCATTGGAGACCCTTGGAGTATCTTTAATCAGACATTACTGGACTTTGTCTTGCACTAAACATTATTCCCTTAATCATGTATCTGTGCACCTTGGGTGGCTCGATTGTAATCATGTATCATCTTTCCATTGACTGGTTAGCACGCAACAAGAGGCTTTTAACCATATAATAACCATATAACAATTACAGCACGGAAACAGGCCTTCTCGGCCCTTCCAGTCCGTGCCGACCATTTATTTTCCCCTAGTCCCATCTACCTGCACTCAGACCATACCCCTCCATTCCCTTCCCATCCATATACCTATCCACCTTACTTTTAAATGTTAAAATCGATCCTGCCTCCACCACTTCTGCTGGAAGATCATTCCACACAGCCACCACTCTCTGAGTAAAGAAGTTCCCCCTCATGTTACCCCTAAACTTCTGTCCCTTAATTCTCATGTCATGCCCTCTTGTTTGAATCTTCCCTACCCTCGATGGGAAAAGCTTATCCACGTCAACTCTGTCTATCCCTTTCATCATTTTAAAGACCTCAATCAAGTCCCCCCTTAACGTTCTGCGCTCCAAAGAATAAAGACCTAACTTGTTCAAAAGACCTAACTTTTTCACTGTACCTCGGTACACGTGACTATAAACTAAATTCCACTAAAATATTTTATCTAACGTGAATTTATACAGAAGGCATTGTCTACATTCTGAGGTTTAGTCATTTGATAAGGTCCCACATAGGAGATTAGTGGACAAAATTAGGGCACATGGTATTGGGAATGGAGTGCTGACATGGATACAAAATTGGTTGGCTGACAGGAAATAAAGAGTAGGGATGAATGGGTCCCTTTCAGAACGGCAGGCAGTGACTAGTGGGGTAGCGCAAGGCTCGGTGCTGGGACCACAGCTATTTACAGTATACATCAATGAATTAGATGAAGGGATTCAAAGTAACATTAGCAAATTTGCAGATGACACAAAGCTAGTTGGCAGTGTAAACTGTGAGGAAGATGCTATGACGGTGACTTGGATAGGTTGGGGGAGTGGGCAGATTTGTAGCAGATGCAGTTTAATGCGGATAAATGTGATGTTATCCATTTTGGTAGCAAAAACAGGAAGGCAGATTACTATCTAAATGGTGTCAAGTTGGGGAAAGGGGAAGTACGACGGGATCTGGGGGTCCTTGTACATCAGTCAATGAAAGTAAGCATGCAGGCAGTGAAGAAATCGAATGGCATGTTGGCCTTTATATCAAGAGGAATTGAGAAGAGGAGCAAAGAGGTCCTTCTGCAGATGTTAGGGCCCTAGTAAGACCACACCTGGAGTATTGTGTGCAGTTTTGGTCCCCTAATTTGAAGAAGGACATTCTTGCTATTGAGGGAGTACAGTGTAGGTTTACAAGGTTAATTCCTGGAATGGCTGGACCAGGGCCGGATTTAGGTGAAGAGAGGCCCTAAGCTATTTCACTTGTGAGCGCCCTCCCCCCCATCCCAGCCCCCCACCCCCACGACTTGAGGACCATGACTACCCGACAGTGACAGTGTGACACTTTTAGATCCTACTGTATGTTGTCATTAAACAGTTGGTTTTTAAAATACATATTGGATTCACCGCGGAGCAGGCGATGCCTTACCTGGATCGCCGTTTGAAGATCTGGAGTGTTGGGCCTGCTGCTTCAACATCATGGAGCATTGCGGAGCGCCCAGCCTCGGGCCGCGCTGATTTCAACATCGTGGAGCCCTGGGATCCCTTTGCCGAGGGACGCCAGCGTGAATCTCCGCCCAGCTCAGCCTGTGCGCTTCGGGAGCCGATTCGGAAGTCCAAGCCACTGAGAATGTTCTCCCGCTTCGGATGGTGACCCCCAACTTTCATTGTACCAATGGCCATGAGGGGGGGTCCAAGAGGAGGGGGTCCGTTGGAGACGGGAAAAGGGATCATCAATGGGGGCGAGGACGGTGTGAGGCGGAGGCGACGGAAGAAGAGCTCCAAATAGTAGATATGTTACAAAACTTACCTTGAGCAGCACTGCAGTTCTGCCGCTCCCCGTGTGCGCGACTTTGGCGCTTTTCAGAGGGGGGTGGGCTTAAAGTGCCGTTTTTCCACAGGCAGGAAAAATCGATCCATGTCGGGCGATTTCGTTGCAGAAGGAAAATCGCTCTGATATTTCACGAATGAAGGTATTTTTAAATTACTCTAAATTATTTATTAACTAGAGTAATTAAAAAATCACCTTCAAAAGCCGTGAGCGCCGACAACCGGAAGGATTTTGCGTAGGGGAGAAAATTGTTTATTTTTATATTAAAAGTTAGTTTTTCGGGAGGCTTTAATAACATTTTCATGTTGCGAGATGGGGTCCAAAAAAATGTATGAACAAACAGTATTTTTCCTCCCGACTTCACCGCTAACCGCAACGTTCCAATCCACCGCATTCCACTAAAACCCACTCGCTAGTTGATTTAAATGGCCATTAATTTACAGGAATCAAACACTAAATTCCTTCTATTTGGCCCAGAAATTCATGAAAATGAGATTTAAAAATTATGTTATATTGAGGATTATTGTGTGAATGTTATTTGGACACTTAGGCAATTTTAAAAAAGTTTTTGTTTTCTTAAGAAATGGATAGATGTTTAGATCTACTCATTGAATGTTGTAATTAGCTACAATTAGATAACTAACTAATTATATGCTTTAATTTCATGTCATCCAAGTAAGATTGTTTGATATTTATTTCAGATCTAGTTCAGTCTATAATAACTGAAAATTTCATTGAGTTCTCTTAATTTTTAAGAAAGTTATGGGCTTTTAACTGTTCCAGATCACAGCTTTTGAGTTAAGTCAATTGAAAGGCAATGGGGAACAAGATGTTAATTTCCGAGTATGCAAATGGTCATAACTTTCTTAATACTGAAGATATGAAAGTGAATTAGGTGTCAAATTAAACTTCTTTTTATGCTTTATCTGATGGGATAAATTGCAGACTTGATTTTTTAAATCTCAAAATTTTGTAACATTGCTACAAATCGCGGCGGGTGCAACTCATTGATGTCGGGACGGATAGGGGACAAAGGTGAGGCCAGGGCCAGCCTTAAGCCGATTGGACCGATTGTTCCCAATTGGGCCCCGCGAGTAAGGGGGCCCCGCGCCAGAGTGATCTACTCTTGGCACCGGTAGATGTACCCCGGGTGGAGGGGGAATAAAGGGGTGGACGGGGAGGGGGGACTGTGAGGGGGAATGGAGAAGGGGGAGAGGGGGAGGTGGGTCATTCCCTCACCGTCCCGGGGCAGCGCTCCCGCCCATCCAGTCGCCGTGCTTCACGCACACATCCCCGGCTCCACCGCTCTCTCTCTTCCCGGGGAGACGAGGCGAACAGTACATGGAGGGCCGGGATTGGGGTTGGGGCAACATTTACAAACCTCAGCCTCAGCTCACACCTGTCCGCCCGGACCCCGGCATCCGCTCCTGCCGCCGGCCCTCTTTCCATCTCTCCATGCTCTCCTTCCCTTCTTCCCTCCTTCCTCTCTCTTTTTCCTTCTCTCATTCGCTCCATCCCTTCTTTCTCTCCTTCCCTCCTGTCTCTACTTCCCTCCCTCCCTCCCTTCTGTCCTTCCTCCCTTCTCTCCCTCCCTCCCTCCCACACACACATCACACATACAGACAACTAACACACAGTTAGGATGGGGTAGAAGCCCAAAGGGTAGGATGGGGCTGAAGCCCAGAATTTACTGCCTGGACTGGTTTTTCGCCAATGGTTATTGGTTTTCCAGGATCTATTTAATTAAATTACTTAAATTACTTTGGGTGGGGGAAGAGCTGGGGTCACATGGTTTGAGGGGAATGGGGAAGGCCCAGTGGAACTGCCACTGACATTACCAGGGTTAGCTGACTAGCACTAGGACCCAGCGCTGTCAAACCCGGGGAAGTGTGATTCTGCAGCGTGGAAGCTTCAGGCCCGGTGCTGGCCAGGCTGCAGGTAAGGCGACGGCTGCGGGCTGCGGGAGGGCGGTGGAGTGGCCAGGTCAGCGGGCAAAGAGTAGGAGGTCCCGGTGGGCAGATGGTCGGCGGGGCGGCGAGGTTCAACGGGTCCGGTGAGGCAGCAAGGTGAGTAGGCCCCCCCTAGATCTCGAGGCCCTAAGCTTAACGTTGTCTAGCTTATACGTAAATCCGGCCCTGGGCGGGACTGTCATATGCTGAGAGAATGGAGCAGCTGGGCTTGTACAGTGGAGTTTAGAAGGATGAGAGGGGATCTCATTGAAACATATAAGATTATTAAGGGCTAGAGGCAGGAAACATGTTCCCGATGCTAGAGGCAGGAAACATGTTCCCGATCTTGGGGGGAGTCCAGAACCAGGGGCCACAGTTTAAGAATAAGGAGTAAGCCATTTAGAACGGAGACGAGGAAACACTTTTTCTCACACAGAGTGGTGAGTCTGTGGAATTCTCTGCCTCAGAGGGCGGTGGAGGCCGGTTCTCTGGATACTTTCAAGAGAGAGCTAGATAAGGCTCTTAAAAATAACGGAGTCAGGGGATTATGGGGAGAAGGCAGGAACGGGGTACTGATTGGGGATGATCAGCCATGATCACATTGAATGGCGGTGATGGCTCGAAGGGCCGAATGGCCTACTCGTGCACCTGAGGTCTATTTAATGTTTCATTTCAAGCAACACCTAACAAAGCGATATTGAGATGTGTCGGAAGGGATGCAGGTGCTGGTTTACGCCAAAATCAGAAGAAGGGTCTCGACCCAAAACATCACCCATTGCATCTATCCAGAGATGCTGCCTGTCCTGCTGAGTTACTCCAGCATTTTGTGTCTATAAGCGATGTTAAGATGTTTAGCATTAGAAAGGAGCAGGTCATCTTAAACATAATCATGTGCAACTAACACTTAAAAGCTTCAATGGTCAGCATAAAGTGTGCAATCTCTGTGACATTAATTGCTGATAACTCACACTGTTAGAACATTATGTTTAGCAGTGTGGAAAATCTGCCATAGGGTCATGGAGTTATATAACGTGGAAACAGGCCCTTCGGCCCAACTTACCCACACCGACCAACCGATTATGCCATATGCCATAGGATAAGCAATTCTAATTCAAACATTCTAGATATGTATGTTTTGGAAATCAGCATACTGTTATATTTGCACCTCCTCAGATCTTAACATTACCAATCTTTGAAGACATACTTTAAAAAGTGTGAAAACAAGCCCTTCGGCCCAGCTTGCCCTCACCGACCAACATATCCCATCTACACTAGTCCCACTCACCTGAGATTGGCCCATATCCCACTATTGTCTTATCCATGTACCTGTCTAAAGGGCCTGTCCTACTTACGCAAATTTTTCGCCAACTTGTCGCGGGGGGGGGGGGGGGGGGGGGGTGACACCTGTTTGGTGGTGAGTGGTCACCCAAAGAGTCGTACCTTTTTCTGGTCGCCGCTGGATTTTCAACATGTTGAAAATTTTCGGAAACCTGCTGTGACTATAACGGGTGCCGGCAAGTTGCTGGAAAAATCGCGTAAGTGGGACAGGCCCTTTAATGTTCCTTAAACGTTGAGATAGTCCCTGCCTCGACGACATCCTCCAGCAGCTCGTCCCATAAAAAGGTTACGGCTTAGATTCCTATCTTTCCTCCCCTCACAAACCTCTGCCCTCTGGTTCTCGATTCCCCTACTCTGGACTAGGGACCTTGTGCGTCTACCCGATCTATTCCTCTCATGATTTTGTACACCTCTACAAGATCACCCCCCATCCTCCTGTGCACTAAATGGCGCTATCCATGTGACAATAATAAACCTGATCCTTACCTTCTCAAAATTATTCGATGTATTGGTGCATTGTTTTGGGCCACACAGTAGTAACTTCGTAAGTTCATAAGTTAGAGGAGCATAAGTAGGCCATTCGGACCATCGAGTCTACTCCGCCATTCAATCATGGCTGATCTAACATTCCCTCTCAACCCCATTCTCCCGCCTTCTCCTCATAACCCATTACACCATTACCAACCAAGTATCTGTCAGTCTCCGCCCTACAAATACCCAGTGACCTGGCCTCCACAGCCGTCTGTGGCAATGAGTTCCACAAATTCACCACCCTCTGATTAAAGAAATTCCTCCTCATTTCCTCTTTAAAGGTACATCCTTTTATTCTGAGGCTATGGTCTTGGTTCTTGGTTCTTGGTTACTTGGTCCTCCAAAATATTCCAACTGGAATTTAAACTGGAGGTGGTGAAGGGAGCGGTTTAGCCAGAGAGGGTTATTGGGAAGAAAGTGCCACTTTCTTGTGTCTCTGATTAAATCTTGCTCTGTGAAGCTTTAATGCTTTGTGAACCATTTCGACTACCTTCACCTCTCAGATAGATCATCCATGATTGAATGGCGGAGTAGACTTGAATGGGCTGAATGGCCTAATTCTACTCCTATCACTTATGGCCTTATGAATGTACAAACTCCATATAGACAGCACCTGTCGTCAGGATCGAACCTGGGTCTCTGGCGCCGTAAGGTAGCAACTCTACTGCTGCGCCACCATTCGCTAAGATGAAAGAGCAACTCGCAAAAAAATGACAGGGATTGGGATTTTCTGTGTTAACCTGTGCAGTTGTTATTGATAATCTTCAACCTTTGATTAAAAACCAAAAACATCGTCTTGTTGGAACTGACAGTGCCGTGGGAGGACCGTCTGGAGGAGGCCCACGAGAGGAAGAAGACCAAGTACGAAGAGCTGGTCATAGACCAGGGCTGGAAGGCAAGGTGTATGCCCAGCGAGGCTGGCTGCAGAGGTTTTGCAGGGCAATCGCTCTACAAAGCCTTGAGTGCACTGGGCATCAACGGAATGGAGAGGAGAAGAGCCATCAAGAGCACCACAGAGGCAACGGAGAAGACCTCGAGATGGCTCTGGATCAGGAGAGGAGGTCCATGGGGAGGAGAGCGAATGCCACCTGAACACAAGTCGTGGTCTGATCAACCACGGCTGGGTCGCCTGGGTGAGGGAGTCTGATGTTGAAAGACCCAAAACACCCAAAGACCCCAGGTTACATCACTGATGATGTGTCCAGGAGCATCAATTGATGTATTTTTTATCAATAATTCATCTCCTAGACGTAGAGTTGCTGGGCCACTTCAAGAATGTTTTGCTGATATTAATTTACATGCAAAATATTGTAGGAAGTCTGTAAACAGCAAGAGTCTAATAGTTCACCACCTGGAAAAAAGTCAAACCTAATAAATTAAGCATTGTGAAATTTCAATCTATTAGTATATTGAAACTCAAATTAAGTGTTATATTTTTAAAATGAAGCTCATAAGCAAACAGGCATTAATTTTGTTTTTACATAATTAATTTTAGTCAATAAACTCACACCAGATGTCTTTACACTACAATCATACATTGAGTTAGTGTTCATTCACTACTGTCTTATTCATAAGTTCATGTGGTAAGAGCTGAATTAGGCCATTCGGCCCATCAAGTATACTCCGCCATTTAATCACGACTGATCTATCTCTCCCCCCCCAAACCCCATTTTCCTGCCTTCTCTCCATAACCTCTGGCAGCCGCACTAATTTCATTCTTCCATTTCGATACATATGGCAATTAAAACAGTTTTGACTTGACACTTTGCTCACCAGAGTACTTTTGTCCAAGTTTGTACTCTCTTTACCCTTTTTGGTGTTGCTGTTTTGAGATTCGGCATGGAAACAGGCCCTTCGGCCCACTGAGTCCGCACCTACCAATAATCCTTGTGCGCCATCCTACACACACTAGGGACAATTTACAATCTTTACTGAAACCAATTAACCTAAAAATCTGTAAGTCTTTGGAGTGTGGCAGGAAACCCGAGCGCCCGGAGAAAACCCACGCGAGTCACGGGGAGAGCGTACAAACTCCACTGTCTTCTGTGGCAGAGAATTCCACAGATTCACAACTCTCTGGGTGAAAAAAGAGACGAGGAAAAACTTTTTCGCCCAGAGAGTTGTGAATCTGTGGAATTCTCTGCCGCAGAAGGCAACGGAGGCCAATTCACTGGATGTTTTCAAAAGAGAGTTAGATTTAGTTCTTAGGGCTAACGGAATCACGGGATATGGGGGAAATAGCAGGAACGGGGTACTGATTTTAGATGATCAGCCATGATGACATTGAATGGCGGTGCTGGCTCGAAGGGCCAAATGGCCTACTCCTGCAATATTTTCTATGTTTCTATGTCTGCCCTTCTGAAGACAATATTCTGGTGGTCATAATGGTCTGAGGAAACTTCATCAACCTGTAACGTTCAATTGCTTCTCTCTACACCATCACTGCACGAACTTGCTGCTTTAAGGTCACTTTCCTCGACCTTAGTTTTCAATGATTTGAGCTCACGGATGCTAGTCCTTTGGCCGCCTACTCAGATGCAAAATCAATACAGAGACTCTTTCAGACAGAGCATGTAACTACATCCTGAAGTGCTTTATGGCTGCTAAGTGCTCTTGAGGTTTCGTTGGGGATGTTAAGTAGAAAACATTGCCCTCAGCAAGGTCAGTGGCCAGAGAGAAGGTTTTTGCAGATGATACTGAAATTGGTGGTGTAGTGGACACTGAGGAAGTTCTACAGCGGTATCTTGATCAACTGGGCAATTGGGCCAAGCTTATATGCCCACTTGTTGTAGGAGCAGATTTAAGCCATTTGGCCCATCAAATGTCAGGGATTATGGGGAGAAGGCAGGAGAATGGGGTTAGGAGGGAGAGATACATCAGCCACGATTGAATGGCGGAGTAGACTTGATGGGCCGAATCCCCTAATTCTGCTCCTATCACATATGACCTTACTCGTGGCTGATCTATCTTTCCCTCTCAACCCCATTCTCTGCCTTCTCCTCATATCCCCTGACACCCGTACTAATCAGGAATCTATCAATCTCCACCTTAAAAATATCCACTGACTTGGCCTCCACTGCCCTCTGTGGCAATGAATTCCACAGATTAACCCCCCTCTGGCTGATCAGGTCCCCCCTCTGATTAGAAGGATGAGGGAGGAACCTTAACAAATAATGAAAGGCTTGGATAGGACGTGGAGAGGATGTTTCCACTAGTGGGAGAGTCGAGGACCAGAGGCCACAGCATCAGAATAACAAGACGTAGAAAGGAGATGAGGAGGAATTTCTTTAATCAAATAAATTCCTCCTCATCTCCTTTCTACGCAGTTTAATTCAGATAAATATGAAGTTTTTCATTTGAATCCAACCAACCTGAACGGGTTTAGGTTTATGTTTACGGTTGGCATGTGCATAAAGGTACAGCGAAAAGCATTATTTAACATGCTACCCAAATTGATGGAATATACCATATCTTAATTCAGTCATGTCACATTCGAATGAAATAGATGGAACAAAGGAGAATATACAGAGTGCAGAATATAGTTCTCAACAGTGTAGTGCATCAGTTGCACAGACAAAATCTAACGTCCTCTATAGGATAAGGATGAATCGGCACGGTGGCGCAGCGGTAGAGTTGTTGCCTTACTGCACCCGGTTCAATCCTGATTACGGGCGCGATCTACAGGGGGGTTAGTACGTTCTCCCCGTCACAGCTTAAGGATAAGGGGGAAATCCTTTAAGACCGAGATGAGAAAGACTTTTTTCACACAGAGAGTGGTGGGTCTCTGGAACTCTCTGCCACAGAGGGTAGTTGAGGCCAGTTCATTGGCTATATTTAAGAGGGAGTTAGATGTGGCCCTTGTGGCTAAGGGGATCAGAGGGTATGGAGAGAAGGCAGGTACAGGATACCGAGTTGGATGATCAGCCATGATCATATTAAATGGCGGTGCAGGCTCGAAGGGCCAAATGGCCTACTCCTGCACCTAATTTCTATGTTTCTATGTTCTCCCCATGACCTGCGTGGGTTTTCTCTGGGTGCTCTGGTTTCCTCCCACACTCCAAACCCCTACAGGTTTGTAGGCTAATCTTCATGCTAACATTGTAAATTGTCCCTAGCGTGTGTAGGATAGTGCTAGTGTACGGGGGTCGCTGGTCGGCGGGGACTCGGTGGGCCGAAGGACCTGTTTCCACATCTCCAAACGAAGCTAACACTAAACTAGTTTGTAGAAGGACCGTTCAGAAGCCTGATGACAGAGGGGAAGAAGCAGTTCCTGAGTCTGGTGGTGCGCGCTTTCAAGCTTCTGTACCTTCTGCCAGACAGAGCAGGGAGAAGGCCAGACTGTGGTGGGACAAGTCTTTGATTATGTTGGCTGCTTTTCACAATAAATCAGAGGGCAGGAGGGGAGTGTGGTAGAACGGAGGGAACTAGGACACATAATCCCGTGATATTATGCTGCCCAACAGCAAGGTTGGGAATGCCCACCAGTTTAGTTCAGTTCAGTTTAGTTTTGAGATACAGTGCGGAAACAGGCCCTTCGGCCCTCCGTGTCCATGCCGTCCAGCGATCCCCACAAATTAACGCTACTCTACACAAACCAGGAATAATTTACACCTTTACCAAGCCGATTAACCTTCAAACCTGCATGTCTTTGGAGTGTGGGAGGAAACCGAAGATCTCGGAGAAAACCCACGCAGGACACGGGGAGAACGTACAAACTCCGTGCAGACAGCGAACGTAGTCGGGATCGAACCCGGGTCCCTGGTGCCGCAAACGCTGCGAGGCAGCAACTCTACCGCTGTGCCGCCATGCAATTAAAGTTGCTCTTAACGGGCACTTAGCATTTTCAAATGATCACTTCCTCCCGCTTTCCCACAGGGCCATCCCAAGCTTTTCCTGGTGTGCTCTGGTCAAATCTACAGCTCGGAAGATTTTCAGTACATTTCCGACCCATCCACAGTGAAACTCATTCCATCTTAGAATCACCAAGCCTTGCCCGCCCACCCCCACCCCCCCCCCCCCCCGCCCCTGCCCGTTCCCCCCCCCCCCCCCCCCCCCAACCATCTTCCCCCCCACCCACCCACCCTTTGGCAATCTGCATCTGAAAATGATTTAAGCAAAACATTTTGGTGTTTATTTGAGATATAGTTTTATTATCAGTCAATAGACAATGGACAGTAGGTGCAGGAGTAGGCCATTCGGCCCTTCGAGCCAGCAGCGCCATTCAATGTGATCAAGGCTGATCATCCCCAATCAGTACCCCGTTCCTGCCTTCTCCCCATATCCCATGACTCCGCTATCTTTAAGAGCTCTATCTAACTCTCTCTTGAAAGTATCCAGAGAATTGACCGCCACTGCCTTCTGAGGCAGAGAATTTAACAGCTTCACAATTCTCCGGGTGAAAAAGGTTTTTCTCATCTCCGTTCTAAATGGCTTACGCCTTATTCTTACACTGTAGCCCCTGGTTCTGGACTCCCCCAACATCGGGAACATGTTTCCTACCTCTGGCGTGTTCAATCCCTTAATAATCTTATATGTTTCAATAAGAAACCCTCTCATCCTTCTAAATTCCGGTGTATAGAAGCCCAGTCGCTCCATTATATCAACATATAACAGTCTCGCCATCCCGGGAATTAACCTCGTGAACCTACGCTGCACTCCCTCAATGGCAAGAATATCCTAAAATATTTCAAGTGGGCTAGAATAGTAAGATTGAACGAGAACTTACCAAGTTTGAAGGTTGATCTTTATTTCATGAGGAGTTGCGGTGAGGGATTTCGTGAAGAGCCCGCCGGCACGCATGCGCGACATTCTTCAAAGCAGCGGTGTGGAATCACAGAAACAACAACAGAAATGACTTGGCATAGTAAGATTTAAAGAGACTCTGATTACCAGCTGAAGATGATCGAGGGTTGGGAGCGGAGGGCACGAAATCCCTCACCGCAACTCCTCATGAAATAAAGATCAACCTTCAAACTTGGTAAGTTCTCGTTCAATCTTACTATTTCATTTCGGAGTCACGTGAGTGACTTCGTGAAGACTTCAAAGCTTCTGTGATTACACGCCCTGGACAACGTCCATGCGGACACACCACTAGCAAGGATGGATTGGAGGAAACAAGTTGACGAAACGAGGTTATACTGAAACAAAAAGAAGATTTGTTAATAACACAACAAATAACGCCCTTTTAATCAGGGACATCCCCACGTTCACACCCGGCGTTCAGCACGGCCTCTGCGAACTGAAGGGGAGCAGCAACAGGCTTATTATAGAATCGCTGGAACACAGCTTCATTCACCCATCCTGCTGTGGCGAGGATATGGTCCATGGGTACCTCCATGACTCTCGCCGCCGACGTAGATGCAGCCCTGGTGGAGTGGGATGTAAACACATTAGTGTCAATACCTGCCTTATTCAGGACGATCCGGAGCCACCTGGATATCGTCTGGACTGTCACTCGATGGTGAGATCTTTTGTGAGTGACAAGCAGGTACAACTCCATTCCTCTGATGCTCCTCGTCACCTTGATGTAGTAACGGATGTGAGTGGCTAAACATAGCCGAGCATCTGCAGGGTATGCCGGGAACTTCAGCTGCAGCCCTGTGCACCCAGGTCTATGCTGCTTAAGTAGCTCATCGACGAAAAAGACTACTTCTCCAGGGGTCGACGTCATCCTGGCAATACGTAGTTTGTGGAGCGTCTGAACCCGCTGTGCTGAAGTCAGCGCTAGTAACATCACCAATTTCATAGTGAGTTGGTCCAGCTGTAACCCTTCCATGGGTGACCACGACCTGAGCAGGGTAAGCACATCCCTGACATCCCAGGTGATGTTGTAGCGTGGTGTAGGCGGATTCAGATTGAATATTCCCCGCATAAGCCTGGACACTAGCCTGTTCGATCCAACCTCGATGTTGAGGTAGAATGATAGCGCACTCCTGGCGCTGTTGATGGCACGATAACTCAAGTGCTCATCATGGTGCAACCCCGCGAGGAATTCCAGGACGTCGGCTATGGAGACATCGTCATAGGTGATGTGAGAGCGACTGCAGTAGGCTTCCCACTTGGTGATGTGGGAGAGATATCTCCGCCTGGTTGACCCTCGACATGATGCTCCAATGGTGTTCATGGTCCGGGTGGTAAGGCCATACTGCATCCATGGCCTGGTCAGAACCTGCAAGCCAGTAATTTTAGATACGCATGGCAGGGGTGTAACTCCCCTGAGACAGGGTGAGAAACCACATGCGGGCAACCCTCTAGAGGGACCCAAGGTTGACTAATCATGTCCGAGACCACCGGATACCAAGGCTGCGTAGGCCAGTCGGGTATGACAAGAATGCCTCTGGCAGAATCCATCCTGATTTTTTGTAATACCCGACTGATGAGGCAAAACGGGGGAAATGCATAGAAAAACCACTTCCCCCAGTCTAGCGAGAATGCATCAATCGCTAATGCCCCAGGGTCTGGTTCCCATGACACATATGTCGGTACCTGATGGTTCAACCGGGACGCAAAAAAGGTCGATATCCGGTTGGCCAAATTTGGCTGTAATTTGGGCAAATATTTGAGGATGCAGCATCCACTCAATACTATCATTGAATTTGCGTGACCTGGTGTCTGCCACAGTATTAAGCCTACCTGGCAAATAGGTGGCTGAAATCCAAATATCTCGATCAATACACCAGCACCAAATAGTATTAGCCAATTTGTCACAAGAGACTGACCTGGTACCGCCCATATGGTTTAAATATGCCACCGCTGTGGTGTTGTCTATTTGGAGACGGACATGAGTACCACTAAGATGAGCACAATATGCCCGCAGTCCGTGAAATGCTGCAAACCTAGAGAGCTTGCGTCAGTTTGCAAATATACCACCGGATTGGGCACAACAATGGGTTTGAATGCCCTGCCAATATTGGACACCCACCATTGGAGCTCAACCTTAGCATCAGAAGGCAGCTCCATAGGTCTGTCAAAATGACCAGCGTTCTTTTTTAACGCAATAATTTTGGCCCTTTGCAGGTTTTGAGAATGCAAAGGCCCAAACCGGGCTGCCGGAAATAAAGCTACGATTTTCCCAATTATCTTAGCTGTATGCCGAATAGATGGTATACTGGCGGATGCGAGATCCTGACATGCAAGGGAGACATCCTCCACCTTGTGAAATGGAATGGTGGCCCTCATTTGAATAGAGTCCACCGTGAAACCCAAATAATCCATAACCTGGGGTGGGTGAAACTTCGATTTTTCTGGATGAACTATAAACCCCAGTTGCTGAAATATAGTAACAGTTGCTAAAACAGCGCTTTCAGCTGCTTCCAGAGTATTGCCAATAATCAGAATATCATCCAAATAAGCCATTACAATATGATGTTCTATGCGTAATTTGGCCATAATAGGTTTAAGTAATTTAGTAAAGAGCCTAGGGGCAGTAGTAAGCCCATTTGGTAAGGCTCGATATTGCCAGAGCTGATCCATCCAGACAAATTTCAAAAAGTTCCGGTGATGTTTCCGGATGGACACTGAATAGCATGCATCTTTTAAATCAATACATGCCATAAAGCAACCATGCGAAATCAGTGATTTGGCTGTCTCAAAGGTGTCCATTTTGAAATGTGTATATGGTACAAAGGTATTCAACTGGGTCAAATCAATAATCACCCGACAACCTCCATCCTTTTTTGGTCTAGTAAATATATTGGAGACGAATTCAATGGGCTCGTGAATAGTTTTCTCTATCACGCCTTTTTGTCCCAAACGAAAAAATTTCAGCCGTGCCTGCTGCCTGCTCAACAGCAGACAGCGTAAACTGCCGTTTAGGCATATGCTGGGATGGAGGAACGTTGCCGTGAATAAATTCAATAGAATGACCCCGAATATTTTGTAAAACAAATTTATCTGAAGTAACTGGTACCCAAGCTTTAGCACAGAACCGGAGTCGCCCTCCCACATGTGAGATTAAAGGGGCAGGGGAAAGAAACCCAGACCGCGTTACCTCCATGGTCACCGGCGGTCCCTGACATACTTGGGTGGCCGAGGAGGTGCTGGCCTGGGCTGACGATAAGATGGCTTCATCTTCCACTGGGGTCGCTGTGTGCCTGACCCTTTAAAAGACCGCTGCTGCTGGCCCTGTTGGTAGTAGTGCTGAGTAGTAGCATATGGTCTTGATGCTGATGCGACCGGACTTCGCGGTCGAGCAGGGGGAGCTTTTGGCACCATCGGTCTGGGGGCGATCTGAGATCGCATAAGTCCCACCGTTTTGGCTACCTCGTCCAGCTCCTTGACCCTCTTCGGAAGGTCTTCCCCGAAGAGTTGTCGGGGCGGTGGGGGCGGCGGTGGCTTACACAATCCTGCAAATTGTGGGTTGATAGACGGACGGATGCTGTTCTTCCGGAAATCGTTGATTTCATGCTGGGTGGCACATAATAGTGCTAACGCATCCTCCTGATCCAATGACAGGTCCGTTCCATCGACCGACCGCGCAAAGGCGGTAATACCGGCCGTGAGGAGTTTGAGGATCCGCTGGAGTGTAACCTCCTGATGGCGGACAGCCACGCCGATGTTGCCCCATATGGGCGTATTGACCAGTGGCACGTTGAGGGCATTACAGTTGGACGGGGCCTTGTGGCGCTGAGTGGCCTGTGAGAGTACTTCCTCCTGCAACCGATGATTCGTGAGAAAGTCCACTGTTGCTGCCAGCTTTGGCTGGAGCGGAAGTCCAGTTGTAATTGGTGCAGCAAATTTGGCTGCCACGTCCAGTAACTCAGCTGTCGGTGGCTCCGACGGTGTTGGGGTGGGGTCAAACCCTTCTACCCCTTGTGGCTCGCTGATGAGGGAAACCGGCGAGGCGGCCCTGTGCCTGACGATATCCGTGGGTGCGTACTGCTGTTGATTATGGAGTACCAGCTCCAGCAGCCGCTCGATGCGGTCAATACGCCCCCCATCCTGAACACTCGGATGGTCGGAGTCCTCCGGCTCAGAAAACATGCCGGGGCTCCTATCATCGGCCCGCACCTCAGAGAAGTGATCTCGGTGCCGGAATGGATCGCTTTCGGCCGCCGCAGCGAAACCGTGCGAGTCCCGTGCGGGCAGGGTGTCCAACCGCCTCTCCTTGGCAGGAGTAGAAGCCGTTGCCACAAAGGGCCCTGACGGCTTGGGGTCGACTCCAGCAGAAGCATGGAGCGACGCCCGCACAGGCTTGCCGGCTGTCCGCATTTCGGACGGTGCCGACGCATGGTCTCGTCCTCCCATCCATGGGGGACTCGGCGACCGAGGCGGGACCGTACCCAAGCCCCCCGTCCCGGCGGCGGGGGTTGCGAGTTGGGTAGCAGACCTTAACGACCCAGGTCCCGCCGTTGCACCAGACCGCTCCATGGCGGCTGGTGGAGCCTTGGCCCGGACCGGGTTAGGCTTACGGGCGCCTCTGCTGCCTTTTAATGAAGGGCTAGCGGAGGGGGGTCGGGCCGCAGCACGACCCCTTCCCCGTTGTCGCCAAAGGCGAACTTGTGGCAGGGTCCACCCTTTCAGGAGGCACCCCGACGACCTCCTCCACGCACTCCTCCTCGGAGCTGTGGCGACTCAGCGGGTCCCGACCTGCAGCAGCAGACGGCAATGACTTCCCCGCCTTCTTCCCGGCCCCAGGTGGAAACGATGAGGGCGCCGGGCCACGACTTCTTCGTCCAGACATTCTGAACACTCCAATCCGCACCCTTGCTGAAAGACAAAACCGACAGCAAGGGCCAACCAACTTAAGGTGAGTTTAACTTACCTAAGCGGCTCCTTTGGAAGGGCTGGCGAGGAGCGCGCCCCACCGCCAGCTGTCGGCAGCAATGCGTTGGACGATATGTCGCGCATGCGTGCCGGCGGGCTCTTCACGAAGTCACTCACGTGACTCCGAAATGAAATACAAAAACAGGAATGTAATGCTGAGGCTCTATAAGGTGCTGGTCAGGCTGCATGTGGTGTATTGTGAGCAATTTAGGGCCCCTTATCGAAGAAAGATGTGCTGGCCCTGGAGAGGGTCCAGAAGAGGTTTACGAGAATTATCCCAGGAATTTGTGGGATAACATATGATGAGCGTTTGATGGCACTGAGCCTGTACTCGCTGGAGTTTAGAACAGGGGTGGGGAACCTTTTCATGTAGGAAGGCCGCATTAAGTTAGCTGTAATCCAATAAGGCCGCATTCCAAGAAACGTCAATTAGATATAGGATTCTTTTGTTGAATCTTCTTTTACTCTTTGGTATTTTAAGTAGGTTCATTTTAAGATAAAAATAAAAATAATAAAAGACAAACAAAAACATATTAATAAAAATAAAAGGATTTCTACAAAATTTGGATTCATTCAAAAGGCCACACTCAAAGGCCTAGAAGGCCGCATGTGGCGTTAAGGCCACAGGTTCCCCACCCCTGGCTTTGAAGGATGAGTGGAGACCTCATTGGAACTTACCGAATAGTGAAAGGCTTGGATAGAGTGGGTGTGGAGATGATGTTTCCACTAGTGGGAGAGTCTAGGTCATAACCTCAGAATTAAAGGACGTTCCTTTCGGAAGGAGACGAGGAGGAATTTCTTTAGTCGGGAGGTGGTGAATCTGTGGAATTCCAAGTCAATGGATATTTTTAAGGTAGAGACGGATAGATTTTTGATTAGTACGGGTGTCAGGGGTTATGGGGAGAAGGCAGAAGAAAGGGCTTTGGAGGGAGGGATAGATCAGACATGATTGAATGGCAGAGTAGGCTTGATGGCCTAATTCTGCTCCTAACACTGCACTGTGAGGTAGTCCTCAGAATGGGTGGATTGTGAATATTATATACACATCATATCAATATCTAAAAACACAAGAAATAACAGATTCAACATTGCGCCAAATCTTGAACCAAATAGGCAGCCGTTTAGCCGACTTATTCATGTTATAGGAGTAGAATTAGGCCATTCGGCCCATTGAGTCCATTCCACCATTCAATCATGGCTGATCTCTGCCTCATAATCCCATTTTCCTGCCTTCGCCCCTTAACCCTTGACACCCGTTCTAATCAAGAATTTGTCTATTTCTGCCTTAGAAATATCCACTGACTTGGCCTCCACAGCCCTCTGTGGCAATGTTCCACAAATTAACTACCCTCTGACTAAATATTCTGATGGTAACTTGCATGTTTTCTGAACATAGTATACGCCTCAACATAGAGAAGTTGAAACTATTGGGGATCAATACAAAGGTTCTGTGCATGAGGAAGATCCCAAGAGTCAAGAGGCAAGAGTATTTAATTGGCATATGTACCAGCAATAGAGTCCTAGTCATATGGAGTGGAAACAGGCCCTAAAGTTAATCCCTTATCATGTATCTATGCACTATAATGACTCGATTGTAATCATGTATTGTCTTTCCGCTGAATGGTTAGCACGCAACAAAAGCTTTTCACTGTACCTCTGAAAATGAACCAAAATTAACTAAACTGAACTGAACTTCAACCCAACTTGCCCTCACCGACCAACATGCCCTATCTACATTAGTCCCACCTGTGTACACAAAAGGCTGGAGAAACTCAGCGGGTGCAGCAGCATCTGAGAAGCGAAGGAGATGTGCGACGTTTCGGGTTGAGACCCTTCTTCAGACTGGTTAGGGATCAGGGAAACGAGGGATCCCCTGCCTGTGCTTGGCCCATATCCCTCTAAACCTGTCCTAACCATGGAACAGGCCCATTACACCATACAGGCCCATTAACGCAACAACACACAGATCAATAATCAATAATGCAATGAAGTAGTTTATTTAGAGATACAGCGCTGAAACAGGCCCTTCAGCCCGCCAAGTTCACACCGACCAGCGATCCCCGTGCACTATCCTACACACTAGTGACAATTTGCAATTTTTACAGAAGCCAATTCATGTACAAACGTGTAGAGCGTGGGAGGAAACTGTTGCACCCGGAGAAAATCCACGCAGTCACGGGGAGAAGTTACAAACTCCGTACAGACAGCGCCCGTAGACAGGATCGAACCTGGGTCCCCGGCACCGGTCGGCCACGACGCGGTGGGCCAAAGGACCTATTTCCGCGCTGAACCGCTAAGTAAATGAGAGGAAAGCCTTTGCAATGGCCTTGGCAATATGTGATTCATGCCATTTGTAACTTTAAACTCATTTCCGGATGCAGCCCGATGTCTATCAACCTTTTGCTCCCACATTATAGGAACAGATGACTGAAACAGCATGAAATGGTTAGAAATGGCAGAAAATCATATGAATGATGTTGTGGCAGAATTGCCATACGTCAGCCCAGAAACTGGAGCCAGTACGCTTCCAATTAAGAAACATAGCAGGGGAAAGTGGAAACATCCTGCGCACACAGGTGGGAATAATATACCCTGCCTGCTTTCAAACCAGCCTGGTGTGAACTTTACTGGAAATGGAAACATTCAAGTGGAATCTAAATTAGTAGCCAACTGTTTTATTTTGTTTAGATTAGTTTAGTTTTGTTTAGTTTGGTTTAGTTTAGTCTAGATTAGTTTTGTTTATTAGTTTAGTTTGGTTTAGATCGAAGAAAGACGCAAAATGCTGGAGTAACTCGGTGGGTCAGGCAGCATCTGCCTATCCACCTCTATCTACCTCTTCGGGGACCCTCGGACTATCCTTGACCAGAATTTGCTGGCCTCACCTTGCGCTAAACGTTATTCCCTTATCGCGTGTCTATACACTGTAAATGGATCGATTGTAATCATGTGTAGACAAAAATGCTGGAGAAACTCAGCGGGTGCAACAGCATCTATGGGGCGAAGGAAATAGGCAAAGTTTCGGGCCGAAACCCTTCTTCAGATTGTAATCATTCATTGTCTTTCTGTGAAAGAGGGCATGACTTGAGAATGAAGGGACAGTTTAGGGGTAACATGAGGGGGAACTTCTTTACTCAGACAGTGGTGGCTGTGTGGAATGATCTTCCTGCAGAAGTGGTGGAGGCAGGATCGATTTTAACATTTAAAAGTAAAGTGGATAGGTATATGGACGGGAAGGGAATGGAGGGGTATGGTCTGAGTGCAGGTAGATGGGACTAGGGGAAAATAAATGGTCGGCACGGACTGGAAGGGCTGAGAAGGCCTGTTTCCGTGCTGTAATTGTTATATGGTTATATGGTCAAATGGAAACTGAAACTGATCTGTGGAGATAAAGGAATAGGTGACGTCTCAGGTCTGAACCCTTCCTCAGAGTGAAAAATGGTGATGGGGAGGTTCTGGCGGGAGGATTCTGGAGGTGAGAAAAGGCCAGAACAAAACAGTGCCGGCAACCTCGGGAAGGGTGGAGTCCATTCTGGCCCATTGTTGGCTGGGGCAGATGTGCCAACTACAATAGTTATTTACTAATTCAATAATTTTTTTATTGTCACGTATGCACGGCACAGTGACTTCCTTTGAACAAACACAAATGGACAGGTGACATATCATGGCACTGTTTAAGGAAATGAACAGTGAATCTAATAGGACAACCTATAGGTGGTGGGTGTATGGAACGAGCTGCCAGAGGAGGTAGTCGAGGCTGGGACTATCCCAATGCTTGAGAAACAGTTAGACAGGTACTTGGATAGGACAGGTTTGGGCAAGTTGGGCTGAAGGGCCTGTTTCTACACTCTATCACTCCCCGATGACTCTACGCAAGGTAGAGGAGTGTGGGAGAGGAGGGTGGGGGGGGGGGGGGGGGGGCGAGGGGCGAGTTTATCTTGGTTTAGTTTAGAGATATAGAATAAAAGCTGGGCCTTCGACCCACCGAGATCACGCTGACTGACAAGCACTCGTACACTAGTTCTATGTGACCTCAGTTTCACATCCTACACACTGGGGGCAACTTTACAGAAGCCAGTTCAACTACAAACCCACATGTTTTTGGAATGTGGGAGGAAACCGTAGCACCCAGAGAAAATCTATGCGGTCACAGGGAGAACGTGCAGACTCCGTGCAGACAGGGGCAGACAGTCCAGAATCCATGCAGACAGTCCAGAGCCAGGGGCCACAGTTTAAGAATAAGGAGTAAGCCATTTAGAATGGAGACGAGGAAACACTTTTTCTCGCAGAGAGTGGTGAGTCTGTGGAATTCTCTGCCTCAGAGGGCGGTGGAGGCAGGTTCTCTGGATGCTCTCAAGAGAGAGCTAGATAGGGCTCTTAAAGATAGTGGAGTCAGGGGATATGGGGAGAAGGCAGGAACGGGGTACTGATTGTGGATGATCAGCCATGATCACATTGAAAACATAGAAAACATAGAAATTAGATGCAGGAGTAGGCCATTCGGCCCTTCGAGCCTGCACCGCCATTCAATATGATCATGGCTGATCATCCAACTCAGTATCCCGTACCTGCCTTCTCTCCATACCCTCTGATCCCCTTAGCCACAAGGGCCACATCTAACTCCCTCTTAAATATAGCTAATGAACTGGCCTCAACTACCCTCTGTGGCAGAGAGTTCCAGAGACCCACCACTCTCTGTGTGAAAAAAGTCCTTCTCATCTCGGTCCTAAAGGATTTCCCCCTTATCCTTAAGCTGTGACCCCTTGTCCTGGACCTCCCCAACATCGGGAACAATCTTCCTGCATCTAGCCTGTACAACCCCTTAAGAATTTTGTAAGTTTGAATGACGGTGCTGGCTCGAAGGGCCGAATGGCCTACTCCTGCACCTATTGTCTCTTGTCTATTGTCAATTGACAGCATCCGTAGTCAGAATCGAACTTGGATCTCTGGCTCTGTAAGGCAGCAGCTCTACCACTGCGCCACCATGCTGCCCTACTGCACAACAAAACACAATTTAATAAAGGACGATAAACAATATCATCCTCTCCACAACCTTAGCCCCACTCTAGAACAGTTCGAACTTCTCAGAGTCCAAGAGTTACAGAGACATAGATTCTTACAGCGTGGAAACAGGCCCCTCAGCCCAACTTGCCCACATCGGCCTACATGTCCCAACTAAACTAGTCTCACCTGCCTGCGCTTGGCCCATATTGCTCCCAACCTGTCCTATCCATTTACCTGTCTAAATGTTCTAAAACATTGGGATAGTTCCAGTCTCAACTACCTATTCCAGCAGCTTGTTCCTATACACCCCCCACCTCCCTCACCTTAAAGTTATGTCTTCTGGTTCTCAAATTCCCCTACTCCGGGCAAGAGATTCTGTGCGTCTACCCACACAGAATCCCTGGTAGGGAATTGAGGAATGCTGTGGAACAGAGGGATCTAGGAATAACTGTGCATAGTTCCCTGAAGGTGGAATCACATGTAGATAGGGTGGTAAAGAAAGCTTTTGGTGTGCTGGCCTTTATTTAATCAGAGCATTGAATATAGGAGTAGGGAAGTAATGTTAACATTGTACAAGGCATTGGTAAGACCAATATGGTGTACAATTTTGGTCGCCTAATTATAGGAAGGATGTCAACAAAATAGAGAGAGTACAGAGGAGATTTACTAGAATGTTGCCTGGATTCCAGCAACTAAGTTACAGAGAAAGGTTGAACAAGTTAGGTCTTTATTCTTTGGAGCGCAGAAGGTTAAGGGGGGGGCTTGATTGAGGTCTTTAAAATGATGAAAGGGATAGACAGAGTTGACGTGGATAAGTTTTTCCCATTGAGGGTAGGGAAGATTCAAACAAGAGGGCATGACATGAGAATTAAGGGACAGAAGTTTAGGGGTAACATGAGGGGGAACAGCAACTCCTCGATCTATGACTCTGCATTAATTTAACCACAGAGGCGGAACAAAACATGGCCTCCATTATAGACACAAAAAGCTGGAGTAACTCAGCGGGACAGGCAGCATCTGTGGAGAGAAGGAATGGGTGACGTTTCGGGTCAAGACCCTTACTCGGAGAGTGGTGGCTGTGTGGAATGAGCTTACAGCAGAAGTGGTGGAGGCAGGATCGATTTTAATATTTAAAAGTAAAGTGGATAGGTATATGGACGGGAAGGGAATGGAGGGGTATGGTCTGAGTGCAGGGAGATGGGACTAGGGGAAAATAAATGGTCGGCACGGACTGGAAGGGCCGAGAAGGCCTGTTTCCGTGCTGTAATTGTTATATGGTTATATGGTTACCTGATCAATTTCTCTCGTGATTTTGTGCACAGAACATTTTGTACACTCCTCTCAGCAGTTGCCGGGGTGTTGTGGAGAATAGCTACAGTTTTAATCTGGACATACGTTTCCACAATCAGTAGTGAGATTAGGACCAGATGTTTTTTCAAAATGAATGAAAAATGTTGGTAAGGTTTCCAAGAAAATGCTGTGGCTTCCAGAAGAGGAGGGTGAGGGGTGATCTTATAGAAGTACAAGATCATGAGAGGAATACATCGGCCAGATGCTCAGAGTAGGTGAAACGAGGACCAGAGGGCATAGGTTTAAGGTGAAGGGGGAAAGATTTAATAGGAAGCTGAGTGGTAACTTTTTCACACAAAGGGTGGTGGGTAGATGGAACAAGCTGCCGGAGGAGGTAGTAGAGGCAGGGACCGTCCCGATTAAGAAACAGTTAGACAGGTGCATGGATAGGGCAGGTTTGGAGGGATATGGACCAAATCCGGGCAGGTGGGACTAGTGTCGGTGGGACATTGTTGGCCGGAGTGGGCGAGTTGGGCCGAGGGGCCTGTTTCCACACTGTATCGCTCTCTGACTCTGTGGCTCTTTAAGACTAGCTAGACATTCCAGAGTGCAGGGTGAATGGACGTCAAGTCAGCAACTCCTCGATCTATGACTCTACATTAATTTAACCACAGAGGCGGAACAAAACATGGCCTCCATTATAGACACAAAAAGCTGGAGTAACTCAGCGGGACAGGCAGCATCTGTGGAGAGAAGGAATGGGTGACGTTTCGGGTCAAGACCTTTCTTCAGACTGGTCTGTCTCGGGTCTGAAGATGGGTCCCGACCCGAGATGTCACCCATTCCTTTTCTCAATAAGATCTCCCCTCATTCTCCTGCACTCCAAGGAATAATTATTCTATTAGAATAATTCTAATCCTGTTATGAACCCTACCCAATATGGCAACAGGCAGTGTCAATATATAGTAGGAGCATATGAAACAACTAAAATTTGGGCCATTAGCTAGTCAGGGATCATTAAAGCACGGCAAAGTGTTACTGGTGGTATAGCTCTCCCCTACCGCTCTGTATTTCTGTCTTTGGGCCACACTAAGTGTGTAGGAAGGAATTGCAGATGCTGGTTTAAACCAAAGACAGACACAAAATGTTGGAGTAACTCAGCGGGGCAGGCAGCATCTCTGGAGAGAAGGAATGGGTGACGTTTAGGGCCGAGACCCTTCTTCAGACTGAAGCGTACTTCACACTTAGTGCATTGTGTTCCGTTTTGGCCACTCCGCTACAGGAAACATCGTTAAGCTGGACGAAGTGCAGAGAACATTTACAACGATGTTGCCAGGATTCGAGGGCCTAGTCTATAAGGAGAGATTGGGCAGCCGAAACGGCGTGTCCCACTTGGCCGTCATTTGCACGTAATTTAGGCAACATCATTTACGCGCCACGACGCACGGCGCGCACACCGTGACACGCACGTGATGCGCGCATGGTGCACTTTTCGCGCTCAGCGGGCGGCTCCCCAGGATTTTGGTACGTACAAAATCTTTACGCGCCATCTGCGTGACGCGCAATTGACGGTCAAGTGGGACAGGCCCTTTAGTCTTTATTTGCAGTACAGGAGGATGGGAGATTGATCTTTTTTAGGTGTATAAGATCATGAGGGGAAAAGATTGGGTAAACGCATAGAGTCTTATACCCGGAGCAGGGGAATCACAAACCAGAGGACATAGGTTTAAGGTGAGAAGGAAAAGATATGAACCTGAGGGGTATGATTTTCACTGTGGTGTATGGAACGCGCTGCCGGAGGGAGTAATTGAGGAAGGCGTTATAACAACATTTAATAGTTATTTGGACAGGTACATGGACAGGAAAAGATTTAGAGGGATATCGGCGAAATGTGGGTAGGTGGGACTAACGCAGATGGGTCATTTTGGTCGGAATGGCAAGTTGTGCCGAAGGGCTTGTTTCCACATTGTATATGACTCTTTGACTCTGTGACTGTTAAGGCCCTGTCCCACTTACGCAATTTTTTCGGCGACTGCCGGCACCCGTCACGGTCGCAGCAGGTCGCCGAAAATCCAGCGCCGACTAGAAAAAGGTACGACTCTTTAGACGACTACCCACGATCAGACAGGCAACATGTCACAGGGTGACGCCTGTTTGGTCGTGAGTAGTCGTCCAAAGAGTGTCCAAAGAGTCCAAGGCTTTAGTGGCCTTGCACCCTGCTTGATATGGTATGAAATTGCACTTGAATTTGGTGGCCTTGCACCCTGCTTGAAGTGGTAAGAAACTGCACTTGAATTTGGTGGCCTTGCACCCTGCTTGAAATGGAATTTCAAGGAATAGCCGTGAGTCAACTGCCAACCCACCAGCCGTGAGTGAGGGAGTGAGCTGCCAGCACAACAGGCTTGAGTGTCTGAGCCGCCAGCCCAAGAATCCATTTGTGCCCACAATGTCCATACTAGCCCTCTGGAAACCAGTCCCTTCATCTAATGACACCCATACTAGCCCTCCAAAAAGCCCCCACTGACCACCAATATTGGAATTGGTGGAGAGGTGGAATATTGCGTTGGGGGACCAGCCCTCCCCTGTGATGCTGGGACCCAACGGGTCCCACTTAGTTTAGTCTATATTCTTAGCCTCTCACTCGCTCTATACAGATATATACATCAATATTATTGAAATATATCACAATGGATTCACATTTAAATAATCACAAGGAAAAATATTCATATATCTATAATCATTATGTATATATATATATCATGAATCATAAATCATGAATATTTATATTTATATTTATGATTTTTCCTTGTGATTTGATGACTTAAAACATGAATATATATATATTTGTTAATAATGACTTTACAGATATAATTATAATGAATTTATATATATGTTCATAATGAATATATATATGATCTATAAATCATGAATATTTATACATTTTCATGACTTTTCCTTGTGAATATATGATGATTTATACAATATTTATGCAGGATTTCTAAACAGGGTAAACTATATAAAATGGTTATAAATACTGAGCAGATGAAATTCTCCCGTTATAAACATATTTCAAGTAATCTAATGCACGTTTCTCTGATGCTATAAGTCCTGAATTAACCAGCAAGACTGGGAAATGACATGTTTGTTCTATGAGTGCTTTGCAGGTTGCTTTGTTTCAAACACAAATGATCAGTGTAAAACCTTTAAAGTAACCTGCAAGGAACCGGAAATACTTGCAATAGTGCATATACAGATCCACATTGTATAATTCAGTTTAGTTTAGTTTAGAGGTACAGCATGGAAACAGGCCCTTTTTGCCCACAGTCTGCACCGACCAGCGATCCCCACACATTAACACTTTCCTACCTACATTAGGGGCAATCTACATTTACACCAAGCTACGATGGTTTGTAGGTATACCATACAACCATATAACCATATAACAATTACAGCACGGAAACAGGCCTTCTCGGCCCTTCCAGTCCGTGCCGACCATTTATTTTCCCCTAGTCCCATCTACCTGCACTCAGACCATACCCCTCCATTCCCTTCCCGTCCATATACCTATCCACTTTACTTTTAAATGTTAAAATCGATCCTGCCTCCACCACTTCTGCTGTAAGCTCATTCCACACAGCCACCACTCTCTGAGTAAAGAAGTTCCCCCTCATGTTACCCCTAAACTTCTGTCCCTTAATTCTCATGTCATGCCCTCTTGTTTGAATCTTCCCTACCCTCAATGGGAAAAGCTTATCCACGTCGACTCTGTCTATCCCTTTCATCATTTTAAAGACCTCAATCAAGTCCCCCTTTAACCTTCTGCGCTCCAAAGCATAAAGACCTAACTTGTTCAACCTTTCTCTGTAACTTAGTTGCAGGAACCCAGGCAACATTCCAGTAAATCTCCTCTGTACTCTCTCTATTTTGTTTCCTATTTATTCTATACCATTAACCAACAAACCTGTACTTCCAACAACTTCTAACCTCTCACCTGCCTCACCTGGGATCCCACCGCTACTAAGTTAAATAAACCTAATATCCTGCACGTCTTTGGGGTGTGGGAGGAAACCGAAGATCTCGGGAAAAAATCCCATGCAGGTCACGGGGAGAACGTACAAACTCCATACAGACAGCACCCGTAGTCAGGATCGAAATTAGGTCTCTGGAGCTGTAAGGCAGCAACTCTACCGCTGCGCCATCGTGCCGCCCAATTATCCTGCCAATTAAGCTATTACTCTGCCAATGACAGCCAACATACCTGTCACTGAAACAGTTCAATATTTTCCTGTTCTGATGATGCATAGGTTAGTTTTCTGTGGCGCAGGACACAAACTGATTGCTGTTTGTCAGGAGTTGCCAGCTATTACTGGAAATGACCCGAAAAACTGCGGAACAAATGTCAACTTTATGCGTGCAAACAAATTATGGTGATGTTGAATATTCAAATTAGTTTGCCGTTTACAATATTAAAAAAATATTAAATTATGTTAATAATGTAAAAAAGTTAACCTGACAATTAAATATGAAGTTAAGATACGTCGTCAAAACAGAAATTAAAGGAATTGCTCCTTATACTTAAATATATACATTTTTTAGTTTCATGTGTAATATGCACATAGATGTTAAAATGTTTTCTATTTAACTGCAACATTATCTAGATAGATAACATGAGGTTGTTCTGTCTAATTAGCGTTTGTAGTACTTGACTACTCTGGCAAGGCAACATGAACGATTAATTGAACAATTAAGATATAGATCTCCCCGACTTTTCATTGCGAGTGGCGTGTGTTCACTTTCAACCAGTGATAGCTGGATTATTCTCCAGTGAGGAGTCTTACGTTAACTCTCTGTGTACCTTTGGTTGGCACCGATTATATTAGACTCTTGGGGACAAGCCTCATGTTTTTCCATGTGTACTTTTAATTAGGAATAATTAAGTAGGACAAGAAAGGCTAATTTTCTGTGGTTAAAAGGTAATTATGCCGTGTAACAACTTTGGTTGGTCGTAGGTGTAAGAATCTGGCCATCCGACTACCTTCAATCTGCATAGTAGATTCCAGAGAGGCGAGAATTCAGAGCCATTGTTTTCAATCTTAAGGGCCTGTCCCACTATGGAACCTAATTTGCGAGCTTAGAAGAGTTTGCGCTCGGCACAAACTCGCAGCATGGTCGACACGTGGTCCTAGGAGGTCGCTGGAACTCTCCTTCATGCTCGAGAGAAGTTCCCGCATACTCTCGGCCTCAGTTTGGTCGAGGAGAATTTTTCAATATGCTGAAAAAATTTCGGCGAATAATATTTGATCAGCATGGTTCTTTTGAACTCGTATTGCAGTGGTAGTGGGGTCACCATGTAGTTATAGGCAGTCGAGGTAGCCATAGAAAATCTCCTTTGTTGACCGGGCATTTTAATTGGTTCATTGGAGAAACGTAAGCACGAGTTTTCAGAATCAAGGAAAACCGATCGGTAATGTTATACGCCCGCTAAACTTTATTAAAAGTTGTCTGGCTTCTTAAAAGTGTCTCCACTCCTTCTCCCCCCCCCCCCCTTCTCCCCCCCTTCTCCCACCTTCTCTCCCCCCCCCCCCCCCCCCGTTCTTTTAAAGAACTTACCGTGCACTGTGCTAGCCATCTTTAACCTTCCTGTTCATCGCGGGTATCACCTTGGCTTTGCACCGTGTGAATTTCGGACAGCGCTCCCCCACTTTCCCTGGCCCCCGCCTTTGTGATGTGTGTGTGTGTGTGTGTGTGTGCGTGTGTGTGTGTGTGCCTGTGTGTGCGTGTGTGCGTGTGCGTGTGCGTGTGCGTGTGTGTGTGTGTGTGTGTGTGTGTGTGTGTGTGTGTGTGTGTGTGTGTGTGTGTGTGTGTGTGTGTGTGTGTGTGTGTGTGTGCGCGTGTGTGTGTGTGTCAGATTCAGATTCAGATTCAATTTTAATTGTCATTGTCAGTGTACAGTACAGAGACAACGAAATGCATTTAGCATCTCCCTAGAAGAGCGACAAAGCAAATGATTTGAATAAATAATAATAAGTGACCGGGGGGGGGTGATTGGCAGTCACCGAGGTACGTTGTTGAGTAGCGTGACAGCCGCCGGAAAGAAGCTGTTCCTGGACCTGCTGGTTCGGCAACGGAGAGACCTGTAGCGCCTCCCGGATGGTAGGAGGGTAAACAGTCCATGGTTGGGGTGAGAGAGGTCCTTGGCGATGCTGAGCGCCCTCCGCAGACAACGCTTGCTTTGGACAGACTCAATGGAGGGGAGCGAGGAACCGGTGATGCGTTGGGCAATTTTCACCACCCTCTGCAGTGCCTTCCGGTCGGAGACAGAGCAGTTACCATACCAAACTGTGATGCAGTTGGTAAGGATGCTCTCGATGGTGCAGCGGTAGAAGTTCACCAGGATCTGAGGAGACAGATGGACCTTCTTCAGTCTCCTCAGGAAGAAGAGACGCTGGTGAGCCTTCTTGATCAGAGTTGAGGTATTGTGGGTCCAAGAGAGGTCGTCGGAGAGGTTGACTCCCAGGAACCTGAAGCTAGAAACACGTTCCACCTCCGTACCGTTAATATGGATGGGGGTGTGCGTGCCGCGCCTGGACTTCCTGAAGTCTACAATGAGCTCCATGGTCTTCTTGGAGTTAAGGGTCAGGTTGTTGTCAGCGCACCATGCTGCTAAGTGCTGGACCTCCTCCCTCTAGGCCGACTCATCGTTGTTGCTGATGAGGCCAATCACCGTTGTATCATCTGCATACTTGATGATGGTGTGAGTACCATGTACAGGTGTGCAGTCATAGGTGAAGAGGGAGTAGAGGAGGGGGCTCAGCACACAGCCCTGTGGAACGCCGGTGTTCAGGGTGAGGGTTGAAGAGGTGTGCTTGTCTAACCTAACAGACTGGGGTCTGTTGGTTAGAAAGTCCAGTATCCAGTTGCAGAGGGAAGGAGCGATGCACAGATTACCGAGTTTGGTGATCAATTTTGATGGTATAATGGTGTTGAATGCTGAGCTGTAATCGATGAACAGCATTCTTACGTAAGTGTCTCTGTTGTCGAGGTGGGAGAGGGCGGAGTGAAGTGCCGTTGAGATGGCATCCTCCGTACTCCTGTTCTTGCGGTAGGCAAACTGATAGGGATCCAGTGTGGGGGGTAGGCAGCTTTTGAGGTGTGCCAGGACCAGCCTCTTGAAACACTTGGTGATGATGGGGGTAAGTGCAACTGGGCGGAAGTCGTTGAGGCTTGCCGCAGTGGAGTGTTTTGGCACTGGCACGATGGAGGTGGATTTAAGGCATGTGGGGACAACTGCCTGGGCAAGTGACAGGTTGAAGATATCAGTCCAGACGTCTGCCAGCTGCGCCGCACAGACCCTGAGCACGCGCCCGGGGATGCCGTCAGGGCCAGCAGCTTTACGTGCATTAGTCCTACTCAGTGCCACGTATACGTCGTAGGGGGTGAGTGTGAGGGGTTGGTGATCGGCAGGTAGCACAGCCTTGATGGCTGTCTCTAGATTGTCCCTGTGTGTGCATGTGTGTGTGCGTGTGTGCGTGTGTGTGTGTGTGCGTGTGTGTGCGTGTGTGTGCGTGCGTGCGTGTGTGTGTGTGTGAGTGTGTGCGTGTGTGTGCGTGTGTGTGCGTGTTTGTGTGCGTGTGTGTGCGTGTGTGTGTGTGTTTGTGTGCGTGTGTGTGTGCGTGTGCGTGCGCGTGCGCTGACGGGCAATCCAGCTCGCGGTTTCATCGCTGCCAGTCGATCCAGCTCGCGAGAGCCGCCGAGCTTGAAGGTCGAAGACATTTGCAGAAAAGTTGCTTAAGCCCCTAAAGGAAAAGACCTAGCATTTGGTAACCTGAAGGATGAATAAAAGGCCTATATATGCATTCGATAATTTTATAACCTATTCTCAACTGTTATCAGGCAACCGAATCATCCGAGCACAACTAGAGAGCAGTCCTGCACTATTATCTACCTCGTTGGTGACCCTCAGACTATCTTTGATTGGACTTTACAGGCTTTACCTTGCACTAAACGTTATTCACTTATCATAAGCTCACAGAGTAGAATTAGGCCATCCGGCCCATCATGTCTACTCTGCCATTCAATCATGGTTGATCTATCTCACCCTCCTAAACCCCATTCTTCTGCCTTCTCTGTATACGTCGTATGGTCGGTGGTAATGTTGGTCCCTTGCAGTCAGAAACAGGTGAATTGATCATGGGGAACAAGGACATGGCAGACCAATTGAATAACTACTTTGGTTCTGTCTTCACTAAGGAAGACATAAATAATCTGCCGGAAATAGCAGTGGAACGGGGGTCAAATAAGATGGAGGAACTGAGTGAAATCCAGGTTAGCCGGGAGGTGGTGTTGGGTAAATTGAACGGATTGAAGGCCGATAAATCCCCAGGGCCAGATAGTCTGCATCCCAGAGTACTCAAGGAGGTAGCCACAGAAATAGTGGATGCATTAGTGATAATTTTTCAAAATTCCTTAGATTCTGGAGTAGTTCCTGAGGATTGGAGGGTAGCTAATGTAACCCCACTTTTTAAAAAAGGAGGGAGAGAGAAAGCGGGGAATTACAGACCAGTTAGTCTAACATCGGTAGTGGGGAAACTGCTAGAGTCAGTTATTAAAGATGGGATAGCAGCGCATTTGGAAAGTGGTGAAATCATTGGACAAAGTCAGCATGGATTTACGAAAGGTAAATCATGTCTGACAAATCTGATAGAATTTTTCGAGGATGTAACTAGTAGAGTGGATAAGGGAGAACCAGTGGATGTGTTATATCTAGACTTTCAGAAGGCTTTCGACAAGGTCCCGCATAAGAGATTAGCATACAAACTTAAAGCACACGGTATTGGGGGTTCAGTATTGATGTGGATAGAGAACTGGCTAGCAGACAGGAGGCAAAGGGTAGGAGTAAACGGGTCCTTTTCAGAATGGCAGGCAGTGACTAGTGGGGTGCCGCAAGGCTCAGTGCTGGGACCCCAGCTATTTACAATATATATTAATGATTTGGACGAGGGAATTCAATGCAACATCTCCAAATTTACAGATGATACCAAGCTGGGGGGTATAGTTAGGTGTGAGGAGGATGCTTGGAGGCTGCAGGGTGATTTGGATAGGCTGAGTGAATGGGCAGATGCATGGCAGATGCAGTATAATGTGGATAAATGTGAGGTTATCCACTTTGGTGGCAAAAACATGAGGGTAGACTATTATCTGAATGGTGGCAGATTAGGTAAGGGGGAGATGCAACGAGACCTGGGTGTCATGGTACACCAGTCATTGAAAGTAGGCATGCAGGTGCAGCAGGCAGTGAAGAAAGCAAATGGTATGTTAGCATTCATAGCGAAAGGATTTGAGTATAGGAGCAGGGAGGTTCTACTGCAGTTGTACAAGGTTTTGGTGAGGCCACACCTGGAGTATTGCGTACAGTTTTGGTCTCCAAATCTGAGGAAAGACATCCTTGCCATAGAGGGGGTACAGAGAAGATTCACCAGACTGATTCCTGGGATGTCAGGACTTTCATATGAGGAAAGATTGGATAGACTCGGTTTGTACTCGATGGAATTTAGAAGATTGAGGGGGGATCTTATAGAAACCTACAAAATTCTTAAGGGGTTGGACAAGCTAGATGCTGGAAGATTGTTCCCGATGTTGGGGGAGTCCAGAACAAGGGGTCACAGTCTAAGGATAAGGGGGAATTCCTTTAGGACCGAAATGAGGAAAACATTCTTTACACAGAGAGTGGTGAGTCTCTGGAATTCTCTGCCACAGAAGGTAGTTGAGGCCAGTTCATTGGCTATATTTAAGAGGGCGTTAGATGTGGCACTTGTGGCTAAAGGGATCAGGGGGTATGGAGAGAAGGCAGGTACGGGATACTGAGTTGGATGATCAGCCATGATCACATTGAATGGCGGTGCAGGCTCGAAGGGCCGAATGGCCTACTCCTGCACCTATTTTCTATGTAAGGAAGGCAAACACAATGCTAGCATTTATTTCAAGAGGACTAGAATACAAAAACAGGGATGTAATGCTGAGGCTCCATAAGGCGCTGGTCAGGCAGCAATTGTGGGCACCATATCCAAACATAGATGTGCCGGCTCTGTAGAGGGTCCACAGGAGGTTTACGAGAATGATCCCAGGAATGAGTAGGTTAACCTATGATGAGCGTTTGACGGCACTGGGCCTGTACTCGCTGGAGTTTAGAAGGATGAGGGGGAACCTCATTGAAACATACAGAATAGTGAAAGGCTTGGATAGACTGGATGTGGAGAGGATGTTTCCACTAGTGGGAGAGTCTAGGACTAGAGGTCATAACCTCAGAATTAAAGGACGTTTCTTTAGGAAGGCGATGAGGAGGAATTTCTTTAGTCAGAGGGTGGTGAATCTGTGGAATTCTTTGCCGCAGAAGGCTGTGGAGGCCTAGTCAGTGGATATTTTTAAGGCAGAAATAGATAACTTGTTAATTAGTACGGGTATCAGGGGTTACGGGGAGAAACATACAAAATACTGTCAGGAGTAGGCCATTCGGCCCTTCGAGCCAGCACCGCCATTCAATATGATCATGGCTGATCATCCAAAATCAGTACCCCATTCCTGCTTTTTCCCCATATCACTTGATTCATTTAGCCCTAAGAGCTAAATCTAACTATCTCTTGAAAACATCCAATGAATTGGCCTCCACTGCCTTCTGTGGCAGAGAATTCCACAACTCTCTGGGTGAAAACGTTTTTCATCATCTCAGTCCTAAATGGCCTACCCCTTATTCTTAAACTGTGACCCCTTGTTCTGGACTCCCCAACATGAGGAACATTTTTCCTGCATCTAGCCTGTCCAATCCCTTATGAAGGTTATATATTTCTATAAGATAGAAACATAGAAAAAATAGGTGCAGGAGTAGGCCATTCGGCCCTTCGAGCCTGCACCGCCATTCAATGTGATCATGGCTGATCATCCAACTCAGTATCCCGTACCTGCCTTCTCTCCATACCCCCTGATCCCTTTAGCCACAAGTGCCACATCTAACGCCCTCTTAAATATAGCCAATGAACTGGCCTCAACTACCTTCTGTGGCAGAGAATTCCAGAGACTCACGACTCTCTGTGTAAAGAATGTTTTCCTCATTTCGGTCCTAAAGGAATTCCCCCTTATCATTAGACTGTGACCCCTTGTTCTGGACTCCCCCAACATCGGGAACAATCTTCCAGCATCTAGCTTGTCCAACCCCTTAAGAATTTTGTAAGTTTCTATAAGATCCCCCCTCAATCTTCTAAATTCCAGCAAGATATCCTCTCATCCTTCTAGATTCCATTGAATACAAGCCCAGTTGGCCCACTCTTTCATCGTATGTCAGTCTCGCCATTCCGTGATTTAACCTGGTGAACCTACGCTGCACTCCCTCAATAGCAAGAGAAGGCAGGAGAACGGGGTCAGGAGAGAGAAACAGATCAGCCATGATTGAATGGTGGAGCAGACTTGATGGGCCGAATGGCCTAATTCTGCTCCTATGACTTTTGGGGCATGATTGTGGTGAAATGGTTTACACTGTGGTCTGTGTGCGTTTAGAACTGAGCAGATCGAGTTCTTTGGAGGATTACTGCAGGTGCATTTCGCTCATCTCCTGCGATGTTGCATGTCGGTGGTCAGAATCTTTGGCTTCGTGCTCTGGCCCTCCTCCATTCTTGAAACTATACAATAATATCCATATTGCTATATTTGGCCCTTAGCACAAGTCAGTGGACAGATGGACTCGTCGGTGACAAGTCTCGTCGAAGGGGGGGGGGGGGGGGGGGGGGATTCTGAATCTTGTTGTGAGTTTGAATGATGATTTGCGTACAATTCTTGTGGGTGTTTCAGACCATCTCTGTGCATAAATGACTTGTTCTTACTGATATCGGATTACCCGAAGTTGCTTTTAATGAATACTGATATCCAAAGATCCTATAGACCACTCCTGCTAAATGCAATGGGCTGACGTGTAGTACGCAACGGAGCGGAACGTGGGCCTTTTTTTCCATCCATTTCCGTAACCCGACCTGACCCGACTCGCAGTGTAATCAACGTTGCGGGGGAACATTCATAGCAAAAGGATTTGAGGATTTGAGTGTAGGAGCAGGGAGGTTCTACTGCAGTTGCACAGGGTCTTGGTGAGGCCACACATAGAGTATTGCGCACAATTTTGGTCTCCAAATCTGAGGAAAGACATCCTTGCCCTGGAGGGAGTGCAGAGAAGGTTCACCAGACTGATTCCTGCGATGTCAGGACTTTCATATGAAGAAAGACTGGATAGACTCGGCTTGTACTCGCTGGAATTTAGAAGATTGAGGGGGGATCTTATAGAAAGTTACAAAATTCTTAAGGAGTTGGACAGGCTAGATGCAGGAAGATTGTTCCCGATGTTGGGGAAGTCCAGGACAAGGGGTCACAGTTTAAGGATAAGGGGGAAATCTTTTAGGACCGAGATGAGACAAACATTTTTCACACAGAGAGTAGTGGGTCTCTGGAATTCTCTGCCACAGAAGGTAGTTGAGGCCAGTTCGTTGCATATATTTAAGAGGGCGTTAGATGTGGCCCTTGTGGCTAAAGGGATCAGGGGGTATGGAGAGAAGGAAGGTACAGGATACTGAGTTGGATGATCACCCATGATCATATTGAATGGCGGTGCAGGCTCGAAGGGCCGAATGGCCTACTCCTGCACCTATTTTCTATGTTTCTATGTTTCTATGTTTGTGGAAAATAAATTAAAATTCTGAATATGAGGAGAAGATTTTTATCAAATAACTTTTATTTTTACGAGGATGTTTCCGTAACCGGCTTCCGTCTCCGCACTAGTATCCTATGGGATCTTTGGTGCGGAGACGGAAGCCTGTTACGGAAATGGGACCGAAAATGACCCATGAATCTGCCCATGACCGTACTACGTCTTTTTTGCCGAGTGATCTATCTTGCTCGCTATAGGATCTTTGCTGATATCCTTGTTCGTTGGACTGTTTCAACGTCTCATCTGGATCGCAGCTTAGAAATCTGTTGCAGGGCAAAAGATAGGATGAGGGCTCCTTCGATTATTTTTTAGGAATCATTTTGAGAGGAAGTGTCCTTTGGATATCTGGCCATAGGAGACATTTGAAAGTCTTGTTGACTGTGGAGGGACCTTCCAGATTTGAACAGGAATGCCTCCTGGTGAACCCCAATTCCAAAAGTGCGTCAACATTCACCTTTGTCTTAAATATAGTACACGGCAGCTTCAGAGTGTGGTATAACATGTATTTAGTGTTAGATAGACACAAAATGCTGGTGTAACTCAGCGGGACAGGCAGCATCTCTGGAGAAATGGAATAGGTGACGATTTGGATGAGTTTCAACCCCACCCTGCTGGGTGCCTCATAGTTTAGTTTAGTTTAGAGATACAGCGCAGAAACAGGCCGTTCGGCCCACCGAGTCCGCGCCGCCCCGCAACCCCAGCACGCACACACTATCCTACGCACACGAGGGACTGTTTACAATTTTACAGAAGCCAATTAACCTACAAACCTGCACGTCGCTGGAGTGTGGGAGGAAACCGGAGCACCCGGAGAAAACCCACTCGGGTTCACGGGGAGAACGTGCAAACTCCGTGCAGGCGGCATCCGTAGTCAGGATCGAACCCGGGTCTCTGGCACAGTAATGTCCCACTGTACGAGTTTACCCAAGAGCTCTCCTGAGTTTTAAAAAAAAATCAAACTCGTGGTAAGTACGTAGAATGTACGTAGCGGGTACGTCGGAGCTCGGGGACGTCTCTTAGCGGCTCGTAACGATAATGGCAGGTACTCGGGAAATGCGGCAAGCTCGGGAAGACTTGTGAAGATTTTTCAACGTTGAAAAATGTCCACGAGAGCCCCCAGTACCGACAAGCAGCTATTACCGTAATTCTCAGAGTTTGAATCAGGGGAAACTCGGGAGAACTCTTGAATTAGCTCATACAGTGGGACAGCCCTATTAGGCAGCAACTCTACCGCTGCACCTCTTCACCCCCCCACCGGGTCAATCCTGGTGAAGTGCCAAACAGATTGGTTTTGTTTTGATTGGTGTCACGGTTCTTGAGTATTTGTGAAGCAGTAAAGGGCCTGTCCCACCAGCATGCAACTCCATGCGATGAGCGCGACGAAACCGGCAGCGGGGGCCGCGCGGAGGTCGGGTGAGTGGCGCAACGCGGCGCAAAGTGAGGCGAACTTGGAGCGAAGTCTTAAAGATAAGTTCGCCAGGACAGAGAGGGACACACAGAGAGGGGCACAGAGACACACACACAGAGGGCCACGGAGCCACACACAGAGAGGGTCACGGAGTCACCTACAGAGAGGGTCATGGAGGCACGATTTTGAGGCGGTGCCTAATGCGTCGAGGCGACAGCGAACCGACAAGCCGTTGCTGCGCGGAATTTTTAACACGGTCAGTTTTTTCGGAACCCCGCGCACTATTGGGGTGAACTTCGCACAATTCCGCACGGCTCCGGCGATCGAAGTGGGACCGGCCCCGCAACGCCGGACGGCTCAAGAGACTACGTTTGGTCGCGCTCATCGCATGGAGTTGCATGCTGGTGGGACAGGCCCTTGAATCACGCAGGTAAACGAAAGGCTTTCCAGCAAACCCCTGAACCAGCACCTGATGGAGAGCAGAAGGGCTTTGCAAAGTGATGTCGAGTTGAGATCAGTAGAGCAGACAGCCTCTGTTAAGATGTTTCATTCACAAGGCTACGACGCAGGTTCAGTTCGGTTTCAGTTCAGTTTATTGTCAGGTATACATCGGTAACCGGTTGTTGCGTGCTAACCAGTCAGCAGAAAGACAATACAACAGAGCCATTCACAGTGCTGCTACAGGAGTAGAGATTTAAGAGTGTGGAACGATTGTAATAAGTGATGCTGATCCGCCTGGCTAGTCGCCTGGTTATTGAGTCATGGACTCATAGAGTGATACAGTGTGGAAACAAGCCCTACGGCACAACTTGCTCACAACGGCCAACATGTCCCATCTACACTTGTCCACCCTGCCCGCGCTTGGTCCATATCCCTCCAAACCTGTCCTATCCATGTACCTGTCTAACTGTTTCTTAAACGTTGGGATAGTCCAAGGCTCGACTACCTCCTCCGGCAGCTTGTTCCATACACCCACCACCCTTTGGGTGAATAAGTTACCCCTCAGGTTCCTATTAAATCTATTCCCCGTCACCTTAAAGATGTGACGGATTGGGCTCCATCTTGGAAGCAGAGTACGTTGGTACTTGCAGGGTAAGGATGTGGCCACGAGCACTTTGCAGGGTTTTGAAGTGGTGGATTAAATGTTATTAAGTGGAGATAAAGTTACAGAGAGAAATACAGAGTGATACAGTGTGGAATTAGGCCCTTCGGCCCAACTTGCCCACACTGACCAACCACACAGCGTGCACTCTCATGGCACCACAGTCACTTGCCATCTGTCAACTCAGTTTAGTTTAGTTTATTGTCACGTATACAGAGGTGCACTGCAAAACATTTTCTATCCAGTCAGCAGAAAGACAATACATGATTACAATCGAGCCACTTACAGTGTGTATGTGAATGGAGGGTTACACAAAAAGCTGGAGAAACTCAGCGGATGCAGCAGCATCTAAGGAGCGAAGGAGATAGGCGACGTTTCGGGTCCAGACCCTTCTTCAGACCCTTCTTCAGTGTATGTGAATGACGTTTAGCGCAAGGTTAAGCCAGCAATAGTCCAATTCTCAGTCCAGTTCTTTCCATTTGGCTGCGCAGATCTTTTGTCCTGCCATCGGGATAAAAGATGTAGGAATCTGAAAACCCTGATTCCAGGTTGAGGAGCAGCTTTATCTCAACAGCCATCGGGCTCCTGAACACTGCAAGGGGCTGCACGGTGGCGCAGCGGTAGAGTCACTGCCTCACAGCGCCAGAGACCCGGGTTCGATCCTGACCACGGTTGCTTGTCTGCACGGAGTTTGTACGTTCTCCCCGTGACCTGCGTGGGTTTTCTCCCGGGATCTCCGCTTTCCTCGCACACACACCAAAGAAGTGAAGGTTTGTAGGTTAATTGGCTTCGGTAAAATGTATAAATCGTCCCTTGTGTGTGGAATAATGTTAGTGCACTGATTCTGTGGGCCGAAGGCCTTGTCTCCGTGCTGGATCTCTAAACTAAACTAGAACTAAACAACAAGACACATATATCAACTAGACATTGAATTAGGAATAGACTAGACACAGCGAGATTCTTTGCTTGCGTACACGTTGTATACAAATAGCAGTCACCTGACAAAGTTTTGCTGACAAAGTTACAAAACATGCCGTCTCCCCCTTTTGTCTCCCCCCACCGCACCTCGTCCCCCCCCCCAGCCGGGTCCTCCATTGTTCTACCCTCTCCCCCCTCACTGTGGCCCTCCACGCTGTCATCGACCGTCGACCGCGGTTCGACCCGCGAGGTTCACCACCGCTGAGGCCCCATCGCCGCGAGGCTTCACCGCTGTCGACACCCCCCATTTCACGACCGGGGCCTGCTCCGCCGGATCAGACTCCGACCCGCGAAGCTCCCGGCCGGGCTTCTACGCGCCGATCCGGGAGGCATCGAGACCGCGCCGCCTCGGCGGAGGCCTCCGGCCACATTCCCAGCCCACAGTCGCAGCCCGTCGGGAAGGCTCGTCGGGAGCTATGAACTGTCGATTAAATCGTCTCACCTTTGCATCCTTTGCATTCCTACACATCCTTTGCAGCACGAAATGTGTAGGAAGGAACTGCGGATGCTGGTTTACACCGAAGCAACTCTTTGGGCAGAAGGATGCTTTCCCTCCCTCTCCATCCCTCCCCCACCCAAGTTCTCCGATTAGATTCACTGTCCTCATGATTCATTTTACAGCCTGTATGCCTCGTTGTCACCTTCCCCTCAACCAAAATGAACCATTTTAGGGCCGCACGGTGACGTAGCGGCAGAGTTGCTGCCTTACAGCGCCGGACACCCGGGTTCGATCCCGGCTATGGGTGCTGTCTGTACGGAGTTTGTACGTTCTCCCCGTGATCTTGGGTTTCCTCAGAGATCTTGGGTTTCCTCCTACACTCCAAAGACGTACAGGTTTGTAGGCTAATTGTCATAGTATAAATGTAAAGATTGTCCCTAGTGTGTGTAGGATAGTGTTAATGTGCGGGGATCGCAGGTAGTTGCGGACTCGGTGGGCCGAAGGGCCTTTTTCTGCGCTGTATCTCTAAAACAAAAAATAAATAAAACATAGAAAATAGGTGCAGGAGGAGGCCATTCGGCCCTTTGAGCTAGCACCGCCATTCATTGTGATCATGGCTGATCACCCCCTATCAATAACCCATGCCTGCCTTCTCCCCATATCCCTTGACTCCACTAGCCCCTAGAGCTCTATCTAACTCTCTCTTAAATCCATCCAGTGATTTGGCCTCCACTGCCCTCTGTGGCAGGGAATTCCACAAATTCACAACTCTCTGGCTGAAAAAGTTTTTTCTCATCTCAGTCTTAAATGACCTCCCCTTTATTCTAAAACATTGTACATTTATTTCCACGATCATCGTCAGCTTTGATCTGTCTGTTTCACGCCTTAAATTCATTTTCTACCATTCCGTATCTCTAGTCCCCCTCTCCCCTGACTCTCAGTCTGAAGAAGGGTCTGGACCCGAAACGTCACCTATTCCTTCTCTCCAGAGATGCTGCCTGTCCCGCTGAGTTACTCCAGCACTCTATCCTCAGCTGCAGCCTGGAATGGCATTGAGGAAGCTAATTTGAAACGCTCCGACCTTCATAGTCATGGGTTGAATAATCTTCACAAGTTTGATAAATTATTGCTTACATGTCAAGGGCACAGAGTAAATCCGTGCTCTCAGTTATTCAATGGTTCCTTAATATCACTTGCACAGACGTACTGTGAAGTTTGTTTTTGCGTCCAGTGCAGTATTGCCCCACCTAAGCACCGGGATGGCGGGACTGTCATATGCTGAGAGAATGGAACGGCTGGGCTTCTATACTCTGGAGTTTAGAAGGATGAGAGGGAATCTTATTGAAACATATAAGATTATTAAGGGTTTGGACGCTAGAGGTGGGAAACATGTTTCCGATGTTGGGGGAGTCCAGAACCAGGGGCCACAGTATAAGAATAAGGGGGAGGCATTTAGAACGGAGACGAGGAAACACTTCACAGTGAGAGTTGTGAGTCTGTGGAATTCTCTGCCTCAGAGGGCGGTGGAGGCCGGTTGTCTGGATACTTTCAAGATAGGGCTCTTAAAGATAACGGAGTCAGGGGATATGGGGAGAAGGCAGGAACTGGGAACTGATTGGGGATGATCAGCCATGATCACATTGAATGGCGGTGCTGGCTCGAAGGGCCGAATGGTCAACTCCTGCACCTATTGTCTATTGGCTATTGAAACTGGAGATCTCGGGGGAATCCCACGTAAGTCACGGGGAGAACGAACAAACCCCATAAAGACAGCACCGGTAGTCAGGATCGAACCCAGGTCTCTGGCGTTGTAAGGCAGCGACTCTACCGCTGCGCCACCGTGCTGCCCTCTCTTTTCTTATTCAATGCCCTTTCCTACATGAATCCTCAGTTCATTTATAACTCTCAATTTTGAGCAATATGAACAAATACTCCACTGTCACAATGTAAAAACTCTCCCGTGGGTCAAAGCACGGGATTAATCTCAATATCCCTCAAAGATGGGGGGATCTTATAGAAACATATAAAATTATAAAAGGACTGGACACGCTAGATGCAGGAAAAATGTTCCCAATGTTGGGCGAGTCCAGAACCAGGGGCCACAGTCTTCGAATAAAGGGGAGGCCATTTAAGACTGAGGTGAGAAAAAACGTTTTCACCCAGAGAGTTGTGAATTTGTGGAATTCCCTGCCGCAGAGGGCAGTGGAGGCCAAATCAATGGATGGATTTAAGAGAGAGTTAGATAGAGCTCTAGGGGCTAATGGAGTCAAGGGTAATGGGGAGAAGGCAGGCACGGGTTATTGATTGGGGACGATCAGCCATGATCACAATGAATGGCGGTGCTGGCTCAAAGGCTCGAATGGCCTCCTCCTGCACCTATTTTCTATGTTTCTATATTACAATGAATGGCTGCACCTGGTTTCTATGTTTAAAAAGGGGCAAGACGTTTAGTTTAGTTATGTTTAGTCAAGAGATACGTTGCGGAAACAGGCCCTTCGACCCACCGAGTCCGTGCCGACCAGCCATCACCCGTATACTAGTTCCATCGTCCACACTAGGGACAATTTACAATTTACGGAAGCCAATTGTCCTACAAACCTGCACCCGGAGAAAACCCTCGCAGGTCACGGGGAGAACTTACAAACTCTGTACAGACAGCACCCGTGCGCCACCGAGCCAGCCATGTACATCTCTTAAGATGGACACAAAAAGCTGGAGTAACTCAACGGGTCAGGCAGCATCTCTGGAGAGAACGAATGGGTGACGTTTCGGGCCGAGACCCTTCAGATTTTTGTGTCTATCTTCGGACTAAACCAGCATCTGCAGTTCCTTCCTACACACGTGTATCTGTTACTCCAAACCAGACTGGAGCCCAGCGACCCAGCCATACGTCTGCTCATATCAATTAAAACAGTGAGCTGGAGGATATGGGGAGATTGCAATTTCAGACCAATCCACTGCACTCTCTTCAGAGATAACAGATTTATCTTCACTGTCCAATGATTTACATGGGATTACATGGATGTGGGCAGCTTAGAAACAGGTCATTTGGCCCAACAAGTCAACGTTGGTTTTTCTGCCGCCGCGCTGCATCCACCTGCCTGTTTCCCTCATCTAAGTCTTGTTTCAACCCACAGCTCAAAGACATACAGATTTCTAGGTTAATTGGCTTCTGTAAGAAAATTGTCCCTTGTGTGTGCCCGGTAATGCTAGTATACAGGTAATTGCTGGTCGGCGCAGACCCGTTGGACCGAAGGGCCTGTTTTCTCGCTGTATCACTAAACGGCAAAACATTTTTTTTTAGCTTTTGAACAGTTGGTGAGTCTGTGGAATTCATTGCCACAGAAGGCTGTGGAGGCCATGTCAATGGATATCGTTAAGGCAGAGATAGATAGATTCTTGATTAGTACGGGTGTCAGGGGTTAAGTGGGGAAGGCAGGAGAATGGGGTTGAGAGGGAGAGATCGATCAGCCTTGATTGAATGGCGGAGTAGACTTGATGGGCCAAATGGTCGATTTCTGCTCCTATCACTTATGGACTTAACTCATTTTAGCTCATTTTAAATTGTTGAAGCTATTAGCAGTAGATTCCATCGTAGATTAGCAGTTTTGTTCTGAGGCATGTTACCTGATAAGTTTGATCAGTAGGTAACTTTAGATTTGCTCAATCCATTCCACCTAATACATCGATCTGGTGAAGGGCTAAACAGGCACAATGGCACATTAGAGATCAGCTGGGTCAATAAGTGCCTCAACAAGGTCAGGTATTCAACTAAGGATGCCCTGAGGGGAAGAAAGGTTGTTCGATCTTGGGATGAATGTAATAAGAGCTTGAAGCTATGCCATACGTCTGGGTGATCAACGCACCACAGTCCCTTACTTTTAATTTTACTTTTTTTTTCCTGGAGAAAATGAAGACTTTGCTATAATTTGTATTTGGGTTCCATTTTTAAACATTTATTCTGATCAAAATACAAAATACAAAGTGAACCAATAATCTGAAAATATACGAAAAAAAGGCAAGCGCGCCGCGGCACGGTGGCGCAGCAGTAGAGTTGCTGCCTTACAGCGTCAGAGACCCGGGTTCGATCCTGACTACGGGTGCTGTCTGTACGGAGTTTGTACGTTCTCCCCGTGACCTGCATGGGTTTACCCCGAGGTCTTCGGTTTCCTCACACACTCCGAAGGCGTACAGGTTTGTAGGTTAATTGGCTTGGGTTAAGTGTAAATTGTCCCTAGTGTGTAGGATAGAGTTAAAGTGCGGGGATCGACGGTCAGTGCGGACTCGGTGGGGCGAAGGGCCTGTTTCCGCGCTGTATCTCTAAACTAAACTAAACTAAACTAAATGGTTAAGAAATATTGATAGACACAAAAAGTTGGAGTAGCTCAGCATATCAGGCAGCATCTCTGGAGAGAAGGAATGGGTAACGTTTCAGCTTGAAGAAACATCTCAACTCGAGGCCCTTCTTCAACCCAACTCTCAACCCCGAACGTCACCTCTTTCTTCTCTCCAGAGATGCTGCCCGTCCCGTGGAGTTACTCCAGCATTTTGTGTCTATTTTCAGTTTAAACCAGCATCTGCAGTTCCTACCTATACTGGTTAAGAAATATTTACAGTCGTAATGAGATGTGCGCCATTATTGATGGGGATCAAAAACAAACAAACAGAAACATTCCTGCAGGATGCTTTACGTACAATTTCGCACGGTGCTTTAATTAACATTTAATCTTGAAGAAATTACTTGCAACCCGCAGTTAAAAGGCAGCTTTTGTCTCCTGAGATGCGAAAGATATGGAAGTTCCAACCAAACTCACAAATCCATGGAGCAGACGTCTGCAAGATCTTCGGACATCAGAGCAGCTGGTGGAGCCACTGCCTCACAATCCCTGAGACCAGGGTTCGACCCTGAGACCAGGGTTTGATCCTGACCACGGGCGCTGTCTGTGTGGAGTTTACACGTTCTCCCCGTGACCGCATGGGTTTCCTCCGGGTGCTCCGGTTTCCTCCCACATCCCAACGACGTGCGGGCTTGGTGGTGGAGGCAAGTAAAACAGCTGCATAGATAGCTGGAATCACTGCTATATAACCATATAACAATTACAGCACAGAAACAGGCCTTCTCGGCCCTTCCAGTCCGCGCCGACCATTTATTTTCCCCTAGTCCCATCTACCTGCACTCAGACCATACCCCTCCATTCCCTTCCCGTCCATATACCTATCCACTTTACTTTTAAATGTTAAAATCGATCCTGCCTCCACCACTTCTGCTGGAAGATCATTCCACACAGCCACCACTCTCTGAGTAAAGAAGTTCCCCCTCATGTTACCCCTAAACTTCTGTCCCTTAAGTCTCATGTCATGCCCTCTTGTTTGAATCTTTCCTATCCTCAATGGGAAAAGCTTATCCACGTCAACTCTGTCTATCCCTTTCATCATTTTAAAGACCTCAATCAAGCCCCCCCTTAATCTTCTGCGCTCCAAAGAATAAAGACCTAACTTGTTCAACCTTTCTCTGTAACTTAGTTGCTGGACATATAGTTGCTGGACACTGCTAGCTCTACTGTATCAGAGAGGGAGAGAGAGACAGTGATGAATTCAATTTCCGGCGTCACACAGCTTGCAAACAGGTCCAACGTTTAGTCCCGCATCCCTCTAAAGCTTTCTTCTCCATGTACCAATCCAGATGTTTCAATTTAGTTTAGAGATAGAGCGCGGCAACAGGCCATCCGGCCCAGCGAGCCCGCCATCCACACACATTAACACCGTCCTACACACACTAGGGACAATTTACACATACACCAGGGCCAATTAACCTACAAACCTGTACGCCTTTGGAGTGTGGGAGGAAACCAGAGATGGGCCTGTTTCCGGTCTGTGCCCCTGAACTAAACAAAACAAAACATGAAACAGAAACGTGAGCTAGGAACGTATGTACTGTTGTAATGGGAAGTATCACATGTGTGGCCTTGCAGCCCAATGTAAAGCAACCAAGTCAAGTTCTCACTGATGGAGGTTTCACACACAGATGTACGGTTTAATTACTCAACTTGTGTTCCTGAGGCCAGGGTTTGCAATCCACAGACCAAATTCCAACCCTTCAATGACAGCTGGGGAATTTAGTTTAGTTTGTCAGTTTGGAGATACAGCGCGGAAACAGGACCTTCGGCCCAACGTGTCCATACCGACTACGATCCCCGCACACTACCCACTACCCGACCCACACTAGGGACAGTTTTACATTTACAACAAGGCAAATAACCTACAAATCTGTAAGTCTGGAGTGTGGGAGGAATACAGAAGATCTCGGTGCAAAACCCACGCAGGTCACGGGGAAGAACGTACGAACTCCGTACAGACAGCACCCGTAGTTGGGATTGAACCCGTGTCTCTGGCGCTGTAAGGCAGCAACTCTACCCCCACGCCACCGTGCTGCTTCATGCTGGCTCTTTTTTGGTATATTTTCTGATTATTGCTTTGTTTAAATGTATTTTGATCAGAATGATTTTTTTTTTAAATGGAAACTGAGTGCAACTAATAGTAAAGTCTTAATTTTCTCGAGGAATAAAATGTAAAATTAAAAGTCAGGATCAAACCCGGCTACCTGGCGCTGTGAGGCAGCAACGCTAAGATCTCCGGTTTCCTCCCACGCTCCGAAGACATACAGGGTTTGTAGGTTAATTGGCTTCGGTATCAATGTAAAATTGCCCTTGTGAGTGGAGGAGAATGTTAAGGGCCTGTCCCACTTGCATGCGACTGCATGGGTTTGACGCGACCAAATTGAAGCGGAGTTCGGGCTAGTTTCGCGATAAGTTCGCACTAAGTACGCGCTAAGTTTGCGCTAAGTTTAAGCGTGACGTAATTTGCGTCATACTTACCAATCAGCTGAGCAGGAGGCGGGCCGACTGAATTTGGGCGTGGCACGGCGTCAGGCGGTGACGTCATCACGCAACACCATGCGCTAGGCGTACGACGTCAAGATGCTGCGTACAAAGTCAAGACGCTGCATACACCATCAAGACGATGTGTACGCCCTTAATGCACCTGCGGGCGGACAGGCCGTTGGCACGCGGAATTTTCGGACAGTGCGATATTTTCGGAGCCCCACACGATGTCGGGACCAGCCCCGCACAACTCCAAACACCTCCGCACTTTGTAGTGGGAGTGTGTCCGCGCAGCCCGTACGCCTCAAGCGACCACGTTTGGTCGCACCAGACGCATGCAAGTGGGACAGGCCCTTTAATGTTCGAGGATCGCTGGTCGGCACTGACTCGATGGGCCGAAGGGCCTGTTTCATTGTTGTAGCTCTAAACCAAACTAATCTCATCATAAGCTTTCCCTGGTATAGCATGAGTAAGACAGGTATGCAGCTGCAGACTCACTAATTTTCCTGCCAAATCCATCTGGAGAAATATTCCATCTCCATACCCTTGAATTACCAAGATCGTTAATAACATAAATTGCCTTGAGACAGGAGTGTTTAATTGCACTATGAGATTTGAACTTGCAGTAGCATAACAGGCTTGTAAACACAGTACACATAGATAATAAATAGTAAACACGCATTCAATAAATTAATAACGCCAATAAATTAATAAAGCAAATATCAGTGCAGAAAAAAACCTGGTCCTTCCCTCATGTCGTCTGAAGATCAAAGCTTTCCCTCTGTTTCAATGTCCCAGGGTAGTTAAAGAAGTGGCTCTAGAAATCATGGCCCCATTGGTGATCATTTTCCAATGTTCTGTAGATTCCGGACCAGTTCCTGCGGATTGGAGGGTAGCTAATGTTATCCCACTTTTTAAGAAAGGCGGGAGAGGGAAAACAGGGAATTATAGACCAGTTAGCCTGACGTCCGTGGAGGGGAAGATGCTGGAGTCAATTATAAAAGATGTAATGGTGGCACATTTGGATAGCAGTAACAGGATCGGTCCGAGTCAACATGGATTTACGAAGGGGAAATCATGCATGACTAATCTTCAGGAATTTTTTGAGGATGTAACTGGGAAAATGGACAAGGGAGAGCCAGCGGATGTAGTGTACCCGGACTTTCAGAAAGCATTTGATAAGGCCCCATGTAGGAGATTAGTGGGCAAAATTAGGGCACATGGTATTGGGGGTAGAATGCTGACATGGATAGAGAAGTGGTTGGCAGACAGGAAACAAAGAGTAGGGATTAACGGGTCCCTTTCAGAATGGCGGGCAGTGATTAGTGGGGTACCGCAAGGCTCGGTGCTGGGACTGCAGCTATTTACAATATATTTTAATGATTTAGATGAAAGGATTAAAAGTAACATCAGCATATTTGCAGATGGCACAAAGCTGGGTGGCAATGTGAACTGTGAGGAGGATGCTATGGGGATGCAGGGTGACTTGGACAGGTTGGGTGAGTGGGCAAATGCATGGCAGATGCAGTTTAATGTGGATAAATGTGAGGTTATCCACTTTGATGGCAAAAACAGGAAGGCAGATTATCATCATAATTCCGCGTTCGATCATATATCAAAACTCATATGTCAGGCTGCTATTCATTATTTACAGCTCGGCATTTAACACAATCATCCCCTCCTAGCTGGTTACCAAACTCGCAGAACTGGGTCTCTGCGCATCTCTCTGCAATTGGATCCTCGACTTCCTCATTCACAGACCACAGACTGTTCGTATTGGTGGAAATGTGTCAGCCTCGATAACAATCAGCACAGGAGCACCTCAAGGCTGCGTGCTCAGCCCCCTGCTGTAATCACTCTATACTCATGACTGCGTAGCCGGTCACAGTGCGAACTCCATCATCAAGTTCGCTGACAACACCACTGTTATGGGACGTATCACTGATGGGGACGAGTCAGAGTATAGAAGAGAGATTGAGCGACTGTCCATATGGTGCCAGCACAACAACCTGGCCCTCAACACCAGCAAAACCAAGGAACTGATTGTGGACTTTGGAAGGAGTAGGATGGGGACCCACAGTCCCGTTTATATCACGGATCGATGGTTGAAAAGGTCAAGAGCTTCAAATTCCTGGGTGTGCACATCTGTGAAGATCTTTCCTGGTCCAAGAACACTGATGCTATTATCAAGAAAGCACATCAGCGCCTCTACTACCTGAGAAGATTACGGAGAGTCGGTTTGTCAAGGAGGACTCTCTCTAATTTCTACAGGTGCACAGTAGAGAGCTTGCTGACTGGTTGCATCGTGGCTTGGTTCGGCAACTTGAGCGCCCTGGAGAGGAAAAGACTACAAAAAGTAGTAAACACTGCCCAGTCCATCATCGGCTCTGACCTTCCTTCCATCGAGGGGATTTATCACAGTCACTGCCTCAAAAAGGCTGGCAGCATCATCAAGGACCCACACCACCCTGGCCACACACTCATCTCCCTGCTACCTTCGGGTAGAAGGTACAGGAGCCTGAAGACTGCAACAACCAGGTTCAGGAATAGCTACTTCCCCACAGCCATCAGGCTATTAAACCTGGCTCGGACAAAACTCTGATCATTAATAACCCATTATCTATTATTTGCACTTTATCAGTTTATTTATTCATGTGTGTATATATTTATATAATGGTATATGGACACACTGATCTGTTTTATAGTAAATGCCTTCTATGTTCTGTTGTGCTGAAGCAAAGCAAGAATTTCATTGTCCTATCAGGGACACATGACAATAAACTCACTTGACTTGTCTTGACTTGATCTAAATGGTGTCAAGTTGGGAAAAGGGGAAGTACAACGGGATCTGGGGGTCCTTGTACATCAGTCTATGAAAGTAAGCATGCAGGTACAGCAGGCAGTGAAGAAAGCGAATGGCATATTGGCCCTTATAACAAGAGGAGTTGATTATAGGAGCAAAGAGGTCCTTCTGCAGTTGGACAGGGTCCTAGTGAGACCACACCTGGAGTATTGTGTGCAGTTTTGGTCTCCAAATTTGAGGAAGGACATTCTTGCTATTGAGGGAGTGCAGCGTAGGATCACAATGTGAATTCCCGGGCTGGCGGGACTGTCGTATGTTGATAGAATGGAGCGGCTGGGCTTGTGTACTCTGGAGTTTAGAAGGATGGGAATTGGACCATCATCAGCTGAGAAGATTTTTGCCTGCAACCTTCCCTCCATTGATGAACTGTACACTGCAAGGGCCAGGAAGCGAGCGGGCAAGATCATCTCTGACCCCTCTCACCCTGGCCACAAACTCTTTGAATCACTTCCCTCTGGAAGGTGACTCCGGACTGTCAAAGCTGCCACAGCCAGACAGCTTTTTTTCACGTGTAGTAGCTCTACTCAACAGCCAAAAGTCTGAAGCCTCCCTTTGCTCTGGTATTTTCAAGTTCAAGTTTCAAGTTTACATTTATTGTCACGTGCACCAACTGGTACAGTGGGATTTGGGTTGCCGCACAGCCATATACAAATAAAAAGAACACAACACACGATAGAATTTGACATGAACATCCCCACACAGCGGAATCAACGTTTCCCACTGTGAGGGAAGGCAATAAAGTTCAGTCATCTTCCTTCCTCTTTGTTCCCCGTGGTCGGGGCCTCCGCAGTCGCCGCGACGGCAGCCCCGATGTTCAGGCCCTCTCGCCGGGATGATCAAAACTCCGACGTCGGAACGGAAGAACATTCTCAGCGGGCGGCTTGGAGTTTCCGAATCGGCCACTTCCGACCGGAGACCGCGGCTCCCGAAGTCTTCAGGCCGATCTGGGCGGTGATTCAACAATGGCGGCCCTCGGCAAAGGGATCCCAGGACTCTGCGATGTTAAGGTCAGCGCCCGCCGCGGCTGGAAGCTCCGCAGACCACAGCTCCACGGTGTTAAAGTCAGCAATCCCAGCTCCCCGGAGCTCAAACACGGCGATCCCAGTAAGGCTCCACGATGGTACTTCAGTGCTGCGCTGCTGCTGAAGCTCAAGCTGAAGCTCAGGAAAGGCCGCGCCAATCCAGATGGTAGGCCGCGAGGAGGGGGGGCGAAGATGCGGCTCCAAGGAAAGAAACATCCTCGACCAGGTAGTGACTTAGAAAAACAGTTTCCCCTCCCCACCCCCCCCCCCCCCATCCCCCCATATAAAAAGACTAAAGGACCTCCAAAACAAAACATTTTAACGGACTAAATAAAGGACGACAGCTGCATGCGAGGCTGCCATACTCAACGGTGCCACCCACGGATTTTATTTAATTCACATGTTTAATCAATAACGTTTTATTATTAATGTTTAATTTTTTATGTGTCATTCCTAAAATGTGTCACTGCAGAGTGTCAGTTTTAGATGCATAGACTGCATAGAATCAGCCCAAATGTGTCGGAAGGAACTGCAGATGTTGGTTTACACCGAAGATAGACATAAAATGGTGGAGTAACTCAGCGGGACAGGCAGCATCTCTGGAGAGAAGGAATGGGTGGCATTTCGAGTCGGGACTCTTCTTCACATAAATGGGTTACTCCACCATTTTGAGAATCAGCCCAACTCATTTATGCCGAACATCCACATTAGACCTATTTACTGCGTATGGCCCATATCCTTCCACACCTTCCCCACCCATTTACTTGCCGATCGTTTCGCTGAACGCCTCCGCTCAGATCACCTGGTTGCGAAACACTTTAAACCCCCTCCCATTCCCACACTGACCTTCCTGCCCTGGGCCTCCTCCACTGTCAGAGTGAGGCCCAGCACAAATTGGAGGAACACCTCCTCATATTTCACTTGGGCAGCTTGCATCCCAGCGGTATGAACATTGACTTCTCTAACTTCAAGTAACCCTTGCTTTCCCTCTCTCCCCATCCCTCCCTCCCCCCCCCCCCATCCAGTCTGACTGTCCTCCTGATTGAATTTTATCTTTATACGCCTCGTGGCCACCTCTCCTCGCATACACACGCGAATGGTATGTTAGCTTTCATAGCAAAAGGATTTGAGTATAGGAGCAGGGAGGTTCTACTTCAGTTGTACAGAGTCAGTGAGACCACACCTGGAGTATTGCGTACAGTTCTGGTCTCCAAATCTGAGGAAGGACATTATTGCCATAGAGGGAGTGCAGAGAAGGTTCACCAGACTGATTCCTGGGATGTCAGGACTGTCTTATGAACAAAGACTGCATAGACTCGGTTTATACTCTCTAGAATTTAGGAGATTGAGAGGGGATCTTATAGAAACGTACAAAATTCTTAAGGGGTTGGACAGGCTAGATGCAGGAAGATTGTTCCCGATGTTGGGGAGGTCCAGGACAAGGGGTCACAGCTTAAGGATAAGGGGGAAATCCTTTAGGACCGAGATGAGAAGGACTTTTTTCACACACCGAGAGTGGTGGGTCTCTGGAACTCTCTGCCACAGAGGGTAGTTGAGGCCAGTTCATTGGCTATATTTAAGAGGGGGTTAGATGTGGCCCTTGTGGCTAAGGGGATCAGAGGGTATGGAGAGAAGGCAGGTACGGGATACTGAGTTGGATGATCAGCCATGATCATATTGAATGGCGGTGCAGGCTCGAAGGGGCCAAATGGCCTACTCCTGCACCTAATTTCTATGTTTCTATGTTTCTATGTTTCCTCTAGCTAACTGATCTATTCTACATTTCCCTTGAGCTTCATCCCCTTTGCTCTCTCGTCTTCACACCTTACCCTTCCATATCTCTGTGTCTCCCCCTCCCTTGACTCTCAGTCTGAAGAAGGGTCTCGACACGAAATGGGACCCACCCATTCCTTCTCTCCAGAGATATTGCCTGTCCCGCTGAGCTGCTCCAGCTTGGTTGGTCTAGCTTCCATGTGGACCAGCATCTGCAGTTCCTTCCTACACACCAGTCTGAAGAAGGGTCTCGACCCGAAACGTCGCCTATCTCCTTCGCTCCTTAGATGCTGCTGCACCCGCTGAGTTTCTCCAGCTTTTTGTGTAACCTTCCTACACATACTTGTCCAAATGCCCCTTAAAAAACTTGTCATTGTACCTGCTACAACCAGGTCGGAAGAATAACAGCTTAAACGGTGAAACTTTAATTATAGCCACTGAAAATTGGATTCCAGATCAACGTGCAGGTCATTTAATGTACCACGCTGAGTTCAATTATACATTGTTGTCACGGTAACAACCTTTGTTATAATAATCGGGTAAGGGAGATTGAGACGATTTTCTCTCCTGTCTCCCGATGTGTTCGTTAGCTGCTGGGAAGACATGACTAGGCAGAGAAACAGAGCTCATTTCATAATTCAGTATATTGCATCGAGCGTTTTCTTTCTCATCCAGTGGTTCAATGGATCTTGATTGTCACGTACGCACAGCACCCGCGAAAGTCTTTTGCACAACGCCTCAAATGCAACGTGGCCATATTTTGGCGCCGTTTCCAAGAAAACCTTGGGACTGACGTATGATGAGAGAATCGTTCGACTCGCCTTATACTCACTGGAATTTAGAAGGATGAGAGGGGATCTCACTGAACCATATCAAATTCGTACGGGATTGGACAGATGGGATTTAGATGCAGGAAAAACGTTCCCGATGTTGGGGGAGGTCCAGAACCAGCGGTCACAGTTTAAGAAGAAGGGACAGGCCGTTTTGGACTGAGATGAGGAAAAAAATTTCAGTTGTGAATCTGTGGCATTCTCTAGCACACACCACACACCACACAGGCATAACTTACCATTATACCGAGCCAATTAACCTACAATCCTGTACGTCTCTGGCCTCCCTACTGTCCCTTTAATCTATGATGTGCGTTTGGCGGCACTGGGCCTATACTAGCTGGAGTTTAGAATGAGGGGGACCTCATTGAAACATACAGAATAGTGAAAGGTTTGGATAGAGAGGATGTGGAGAGGATGTTTCCACTAGTGGGAGAGTCTAGGTCATAGCCGCAGAATTAAAGGACATTCTTTTAGGAAGGAGATAAGGAGAAATTTCTTTAGTCAGAGGGTGGTGAACCTGTGGAATTCTTTGTCACAGAAGGCTGTGGAGGCCAAATTAGTGGATATTTTTAAGGCAGAGATAGATAGATTCTTGATTAGTACGGGTGTCATTGGTTATGGGGAGAAGGCAGGAGAATGAGGTTAGGAGGGAGAGATAGATCAGCCATGATTGAATAGCGGTGTTGACTTGATGGGCCGAATGGCCTAATTCTACTCCTATCCCTTATGACCTTATCACCTTATGAGCGTGGGAGGAAACTGGAGATCCTGGAGAAAACCCATGCAGGTTGCTTCGGTTTCCTCCCACACTCCAAAGACATTTAGGATTGTTGGTTAATTGGCATCGGTAAAATTGTAAATTGTCCCTAGTGTGTGGTGTTAGCGTATGGGGTGATCGCAGACTTGGAGGGCCGAAGGGCCTGTTTTCCCCACTGTCCAGAACCAGGGGCCACAGTTTAAGAATAAGGGGTAGGCCATTGGAACGGATGTGAGGGAAATCTTTTTCACACAGAGAGTTGTGAATCTGTGGATTTCTCTGCCTCAGAAGGCAGTGGAGGGCGTTTCTCTGAATGCTTTCAAGAGAGATAGAGCTCTTCAAGATGGCGGAGTCAAGAAACATGGGGAGAAGGCAGGATTGGGGATGATCAGCCATGATCACAGTGAATGACGGTACTGGCTCGAAGGGCCGAATGGCCTACTTCTGCACCTATTGTCTATCGTCTATTGTCTATAAACTCTAAAGTCTAAAGTCCTGCCTTTACAATGCACTGCTGCTTAATCTAATTCAATCTCTTACTCACTTGTTTAATTTCAATGCAGGCCAAGGATACTTTTAGATTCAATCTTCTGCCATTCTTTGAGCAAGCAAGCCAATTTATTTTCTGCATTTGTTGTCGAGATATAAAATTCAATCCCTGCAACGCTACCACAGAAATGATCAAAAGGGTAAAATTGTGAAATTATTAACGCCACTTCACTGAAAGTGTAAATTTAAAATAGCAATGTACGAGAATTGATGATAGCATTGAGAATTGGCTGTTTTTAGAAACATAGAAACATAGAAAATAGGTGCAGGAGTAGGCCATTGGGCCCTTCGAGCCTGCACTGCCATTCAATATGATCATGGCTGATCATCCATTTCAGTATCCTGTACCTGCCTTCTCTCCATACCCCCTGATCCCATTAGCCACAGGGGCCACATCTAACTCCCTCTTAGCCAATGAACTGGCCTCAACTACCTTCTGTGGCAAAGAATTCCACAGATTCACCACTCTCTGTGTGAAAAATTGTTTTTCTCATTTCAGTCCTAAAAGACTTCCCCCTTATCCTTAAACTGTGACCCCTTGTTCTGGACTTCCCCAACATCGGGAACAATCTTCCTGCATCTAGCCTGTCCAACCCCTTAAGAATTTTGTAAGGCTCTATGAGATCCCCCCTCAATCTTCTAAATTCCAGCGAGTACAAGCCGAGTCTATCCAGTCTTTCTTCATATGGAAGTCCCGCCATCCCAGGATCAACCCTGGGTCTCTGGCGCTGCAAGGCAGCAACTCTACCGCTGCGCCACTGGTATGGACTATATAATTAACTGCGGTATTTAAAAGTATGGGCTCATAATTTTAAAGCTGAACAAAAGATAAATGTTGACCGTTTTTAGTCGTTTTTCCCACAGCAAGGTAAGAATAATCCAGTCTCTTCGATGACCTTGCACGTTGAATTTTACTCAACCATCATGTTACCATACTTTAAATTATGGGCGGCACGGTGGCGCAGCGGTAGAGTTGCTGCCTTGCAGCACCCGAGACCCAGGATCGATCCTGAGTAAGGGTACTGTCTGTACGGAGTTGGTACGTTCACCCCTGTGACCGCGTGGGTTTTCCCCGGGTGCTCCGGTTTCCTCCCACACTCCAAAGACGTGCAGGTTTGTAGGGTAACTGGCTTTAAAATTGTCAATTGGCCCTAATGTGTGCGTAGGATTGTGTTAGTGTGCGGGGATCGCTGGTCGGCTCGGAATCGGTGGGCTGAAGGGGCCTGTCTCCACACTGCATCTCTAAACTAAACTGAACTAAACTAAACTGATCTGAAAATTCAGTTTCAGTTGAGTGTTAATTAATTGTCACATGTACCGAGGTACAACACAGTGAGAAGCTTTGTGGGCCTGTCCCACTTACGCGACTTTTTCGGCGACTGCCGGCACCCGTCGTGGACCATTATAGGTCGCCGAAATTTTTCAACATGTTGAAAATCCAGCGGCGACCAGAACAAGGTACGACTCTTTGGACGATTAGTCATGTCGCCAGGGTGTCGCCTGTATGGTCGTGAATAGTCGCCCAAAGAGTCGTAGTGTGTTTCTGGTCGATGCTGAATTTTCAACATGTTGAAAATTTTCGGCGACCTTGCCAAGACCTATGACGGGCGCCGGCAGTTGCTGAAAAAGTCATGTAAGACGGGCAGGCATATTAGTTGCATGCTAATCAGTCAGCGGAAAGACAACACATGATTACAATCGAGCCATTCGCAGTGTATAGATACAGGATAAGGGAATGACATTTAGATAAGGGTATAACGTTTAGAAAGAGAATAACGTTCATAACAAGAGGAATTTAGCACAGGAGTAAAGAGGTTCTTCTGCAGTGTATAGGGCTCTGGTGAGACCACATCTGGAGTATTGTGTACAGTTTTGGTCTCCTAATTTGAGGAAGGACATCCTTGTGATTGAGGCAGTGCAGCGTAGGTTCACGAGATTGATCCCTGGGATGGCGGGACTGTCATACGAGGAAAGATTGAAAGGACTAGGCTTGTATTCACTGGAGTTTAGAAGGACGAGGGTAATCTTATAGAAACATATAAAATTATAAAATGCCTGGACAAGCTAGACGCAGGAAATATGTTCCCAATGTTGGGCAAGTCCAGAACCAGGGGCCACAGTTTAAGAATAAGGGGTAGGCCATTGGAACGGATATGAGGGAAATCTTTTTCACACAGAGAGTTGTGAATCTGTGGATTTCTCTGCCTCAGAAGGCAGTGGAGGGCGATTCTGAATGCTTTCAAGAGAGATGGAGCTCTTCAAGATGGCGGAGTCAAGAGACATGGGGAGAAGGCAGGATTGGGGATGATCAGCCATGATCACAGTGAATGGCGGTACTGGCTCGAAGGGCCGAATGGTCTACTTCTGCACCTATTGTCTATTGTCTATTCTCTATAAACTCTAAAGAATAAAGAGGAGGCCATTTAAGACTGAGGTGAGAAAAAACTTTTTCACCCAGAGAGTTGTGAATTTATGGAATTCCCTGCCACAGAGGGCAGTGGAGGCCAAGTCACTGGATGGATTTAAGAGAGAGTTAGTGGAGTCAAGGTGATATGGGGAGAAGGCAGGCACAGGTTATTGATTTGGGACGATCAGCCACGATCACAATGAATGGCGGTGCTGGCTCGAAGGGCCGAATGGCCTCCTCCTGCACCTATTTTCTATGTTTCTATGGAACGTTAAGTTGATAGAAGCAAATTGATGTAGCCATTGTGTTGAGTAACCCAAGGTAACGTTCAATCTGTTTTTGTTATTACTTCAGGTTTTATTGCTTCATTTTCATGCACTAACACGATTTTCACCGCTTCTGATCTAAACGTCATCTTAAACTCCAGTTGCATAAAGGAAACTGCCCATCACTTCCTTTGGGAGATGGTCACCTTTCACTCTGTCCCGAATTTTTTCGCCTTGAAAGGCCCGTGATCAAAGCATACTTTGAAAGTCTAGCCTTTTCATGCCTCGGTGCACAGTCAAAGGTCACCAGCCTTCAACGCTCGCCACCTGATGCATTGGCAGGAGTGGTAACAGCGAAGGTTGCAGCTGGTTTCCCCCACCATCCCCTCCCCCCTCTTCCCCCTCCCCTCCACTCGCCTCTCCACCCCCCCGAACAGCTGAGCAAACGCACGCACCATCCGCTCTGCTCAGCAGATGTACAAGTTTGGGGAGTGATCACAGTGCACCTGTTGGGCCCGTCCTCAGCTGGCCTCCGAAAAAACACACACACACACACACACACACTGCGAGAAGGGGAATGGCAGAGCTGAATTTCTACCCTGCAGCGAGAGAAGAGAAAAAATAAAGCCCCTTAGGCTACGAAACACAAATAAATAAGCACTCTGCACAAAGCAGCAAAGGTCCAACACAAAGAAAACAGACATATCGCAGTGGACTTTGTGAGGGGCAGTGATCCACTACCATTGTGTGGTTTTGGCCCAGCTGATAACTAGGAAGATTAGCAGGCTCAAGCAACAGTAAAATTGTTTCCTAAACGCCGGTCTCCATTACCATCAAACAGCTAACAATGGCCATGTTTTTTCGTTTATCATCGTTACTTTTTCGCATATCGTTCATTCATTGTTCTTTAACTCTCCACGTCATCGTCGATATCTCTCGTTTACCTTATTCCCTGACTAGTCTGCAGAAGGGTCTCGGTCCGCAACGTCACCCAGAGATGCTGCCTGTCTCGCTGAGTTAGTGCAGCTTTTTGTGACTATCTTTCGTTTAAACCAGCATCTGCAGTTACTAAAAATTGGAATGGATCATACACCTAAACTTGCATCTAAACTTGCACCAGCAATGACGAATAAGAATATTTCACAATAGGAACTTTTTCGAATATACATGAAAATCAGCTGGAGGTGGTGCCATGTTAGCATTGTTAGCATTGTTAGGTATGTTAGCATTCATAGCGAAAGGATTTGAGTATAGGAGCAGGGAGGTTCTACTGCAGTTGTACAGGGTTTTGGTGAGGCCACACCTGGAGTATTGCGTACAGTTTTGGTCTCCAAATCTGCGGAAAGACATCCTTGCCATAGAGGGGGTACAGAGAAGATTCACCAGACTGATTCCTGGGATGTCAGGACTTTCATATGAGGAAAGATTGGATAGACTTGGCTTGTACTCGCTGGAATTTAGAAGATTGAGGGGGGATCTTATAGAAACTTACAAAATTCTTAAGGGGTTGGACAAGCTAGATGCTGGAAGATTGTTCCCGATGTTGGGGAAGTCCAGAACAAGGGGTCACAGTCTAAGGATAAGGGGGAATTCCTTTAGGACCGAGATGAGGAAAACATTCTTTACACAGAGAGTGGTGAGTCTCTGGAATTCTCTGCCACAGGGGGTAGTTGAGGCCAGTTCATTGGCTATATTTAAGAGGGAGTTAGATGTGGCACTTGTGGCTAAAGGGATCAGGGGGTATGGAGAGAAGGCAGGTACGGGATACTGAGTTGGATGATCAGCCATGATCACATTGAATGGCAGTGCAGACTCGAAGGGCCGAATGGCCTACTCCTGCACCTATTTTTCTATGTTTCTATGTTTCTATGTTAGAGTAGCTGCCCTGCAGCACCAGAGACCCGGGTTCGATCCTGACTGCGGGTGCTGTCAGTACGGAGTTTACACGTTCTCCCCGTGACCTGCGTGGGTTTTCGCCGGGTGCTCCGGTTTCCTCCCACATCCCAAAGACGTACACGTTTGTAGGTTAATTGGCTTTGGTAAAATTGAAAATTGTCGCTAGTCGGTAGGATAACGCTAGCGTACGGGGTGATCGCTGGTCTCGGTAGCCCGAAGGTCCTATTTCCGCGCTGTACCTCTAAAGTCTAAAGATAAGACCTCTCCCCTCTCCCATCAGGCCAGGTGGCTCAGTGTGAAAACGTACATCCCCAGATTCAGGGACAGTTGCTTCCCAGCTGTTATCAGGCAACTGAACCATCCTACCACAACCAGAGAGCAGCCCTGAGCTACTATCTACCTCATTGGAGACCCTCGGACTATCTTTGATCAGACTTTATCTTGCACTAAATGTTATTCCCGTTATTGCCTTTATCATGTACCTGTACACTGTGGACGGCTCGACTGTAATCATGTATTGTCTTTCCACTGACTGGTTAGCACGCAACAAAAGCTTTTCACTGCACCTTGGTACACATGACAATAAACTAAACTATACTAAATTAAAGAAGTGAAACCATTTTAAGAATATTGATGCTGCCTGCCCCGCTGAGTTATTTTATGTCTATATTCGGTTTAAACCAGCATCTGCAGTTCCTTCCTACACATATTGGACTTGTTGTAAAAATGACTCCCTTTTATCTAGAAATAAATGTTGTCATTTCTTGTATTTCTTGTATCTTATTGTATTTTCAACCAAGTTTCAAATGAAGGCCACTTTACAATTAGACGTAAGGGGCAGCTGATCGGATCTGAAGTTTCCAACAGCCCCGATCCAAGCTTGGGATCCGGAAGGTATTTAAGACTTTAAGTCAGGGGATTATTCTCTACGCAGTTCAATGCGTAGCCACCATCTAACACCTCCTACCGCTCGAAAGGAAAACTAAATCAGTAAGTTCAGCAGGTGTGGAGTACATAGTGGATTATTATTGCTCTATGATTATGGGAGGCACGGTGGCGCAGCGGTAGAGCTACTGCTGTACAGCGCCAGAGACCCGAGTTCGATCCCGACCTCGGGTGCTGTCTGTACGGAGTTTGTTCCTGCGCGGGCTTTCTCCGAGATCATCAGTTTCCTCCCACACTCCAAAGACGTATAGTTTTGTAGGTCAATTGGCTTGGTGTAAATGTATAAAAATTGTCCTCAGTGTGTGTAGGATAATGTTAATGTGTGGGGGGTCGCGATTGTACGTTCTACCCGTGACCTGCGTGGGTTGTCCCCGGGAGCTCTGGTTTTCTCCCACAATGCAAAGAGTGTGGAGGCACAGTTAGGTCAGTCACGGTGGCGCAGCGGTAGAGTTGCTGCCTTACACCACTTGCAGCGCCGGAGACCCGGGTTCGATTCCGACTACGGGTGCTGTCTGTAGGGAGTTTGTACCTGCATGGGTTTTCTCCGAGATCTTCGGTTTCCTCCCACACCCCAAAGACGTACAGGTTTGTAGGTTAATTGGCTTTCTATAAATATAAATCGTCCCTAATGTGCAGAGATCGCTGGTCGATGTACTCGGTGGGCCGAAGGGCTTGTTTCCGCGCTGTATCTCTAAACTAAACTAAACTAAACATACAGGATTGTAGGTTAATTGACTTGGTAAAATTGTAAATTGTTCCATAGAAACATAGAGACATAGAAAATAGGTGCAGGAGGAGGCCATTCGGCCCTTTGAGCCAGCACCACCATTCATTATGATTGTCCCCTATCAATAACCCGTGCCTGCCTTCTCCCCATATCCCTCGACTCCACTAGCCCCTAGAGCTCTATCCAACTCTCTCTTAAATCCATCCAGTGATTTGGCCTCCACTGCCCTCTGTGGCAGGGAATTCCACAAATTCACAAGTCTCTGGGTGAAAAAGTTTTTTCTCACCTCAGTCTTAAATGGCCTCCCCTTTATTCTAAGACTGTGGCCCCTGGTTCTGGACTCGCCCAACATTGGGAACATTTTTCCTGCATCTAGCTTGTCCAGTCCTTTTATAATTTTATATGTTTCTATAAGATCCACTCTCATCCTTCTAAACTCCAGTGAATACAAGCCTAGTCTTTTCAATCTTTCCTCATATGACAGTCCCGCCATCCCAGGGATCAATCTCGCGAACCTACGCTGCACTGCCTCAATCACAAGGATGTCCTTCCTCAAATTAGGGGACCAAAACTGTACACAATACTCCAGATGTGGTCTCACCAGAGCCCTAGACAACTGCAGAAGAGCCTCTCTACTCCTATTCTGAAATCCTGTTGTTGAAATCCTCTTGTTCCTAGTGTGTGTAGGATAGTATTAGTGTGTGGGGATCGCTGGTCAGCACCGACTCTGTGGGCCGAAAGGCCTGCTTCCATGCTGTATCTTTAAACTAAACTGAAACTTAACTAAATACCAGAACCTGAAGTTGCTGACGTCTTCTGCTTCCTTTGTTTGTTGTTACCTATAATTTGTTGTCTCACTGTGAACTGTAAAGTAGGCAATTTTCTCCAAAAGAATATTTTTGGTCCCCAATGGCAGAGAAACACATTATGTTCTCTCTTGTGTCATTCTTCATAACTGTACTGAGACAAATGTTTACGATTGAGGGTAGAACTTCTCATTCCTCCATCTGCCGGAATGCACCTGGATCTCTGGATATTTTTAATATCCACAGAATGTTCTTTTTAGGAAGAAGTTTAGTTTGGTTTAGTTTAGTTTAGAGATACAGGGCGGAAAACAGGCCCTTCGGTCCACCGAGTCCGCGCCGACCAGCAATCCCCGCATATTAACCTTATCCTACTAGGGATAATTTTTACATTGATATCAAGCCAATTTACCTGCAAACCTGTGCACCTTTGGAGTGTGGGATGGAACCGAAGATCTCAGAGAAAACTTCACGGGGAGAACGTACAAACTCCGTACAGACAGCACCCGAAGTCAGGATCGAACCCAGGTCTCCGGCACTGCAAGTGCTGTAGAGAAACGACTCCACCGCTGCACACCCGTGCCACCCTCTGGAGATGAGGAGGAATTTCTTCAGTCAGAGGGTGGTGAATCTGTGGAATTATTTGCCACAGACGGCTGTGGAGGCCAAGTCAGTGGATATTTTTAAGGCAGAGATAGATAGATTCTTGATTAGTCCGGGTGTCAGAGGTTATAGGGAGAAGGCAGGAGAATGGGGTTAGGAGGGAGAGATAGATCGGCCATGATTGAATGGCGGAGTAGACGATGGGCCGAATGGCCTAATTCTACTCCTATCACCTATGACCTTATGACCTTATGATTACTTATGAACCTGCTCATCATCGTCAACATTAGCTGGGCTTTCAGAAGATGTTGGTCACAACTTCCCAACGAGTCAGTCTCAACAGAAGGGTCTAGTCCTCTGTGTCGTCCCTGGATACCTTCCAACACTTGCTCTGCACACAGCCCTGAAGTACATGAGAACACAGCCTTCTACTTAACTCAGTTTCATCACTGGAGAAGTGATGTTTGCAAACGATGCAAGTGATGCATGAAGAAAACAGGCCCTTCGGCCCATCTTGCCCAACATGTCCCATCTACACTAGCCCCACCTGCCCATGTTCGGTCCACATCCCTCCAAACCTGTTTTATCCATGTACCTGTCTAACTGTTTTTTTTCAATGTTGGGATAGCCCAGCCTCAACTACTTCGTCTGGCAGCTTGTTCCATACATCCAACATCTTTTGTGTGAAAAAGTTACCGCCCAGATTCTTATTAAATCTTTTCCCCTTCACCTTAAACCTATGTCCTCTTGTCTTTGATTCACCTGCTCTGGGCAAGAGACTCCGTGCATCTAGTTAGTGAGCGAACACGGTACGAACTCAGTGGGCCGAAGGGCCTGTTTCCGTGCTGTATCTCTAATGCTGTGCTGATGGAATGTCAAATTACAGCCTTGAAACCGAACTACTGAAAAATGTTTGACTTGCTTCTTTGCAGCTGACATCCTGCTTTGGTTGTGATGTAGCATAAAAATGGAAATTTATGCGAAATACATCACACACGCAACGGTACGGGAAGGGAAGGGAGGGGTATTGTCTGAGTGCAGGTAGATGGGACTAGGGGAAAATAAATGGTCGGCAGGGACTGGAAGGTCTGAGAAGGCCTGTTTCCGTGCTGTAATTGTTATATGGTTATATGGTTATATGGTACTAATTAATATCATTTAGTAGAAATATTTCAGTGTATTTGGGGTCTGCAATCTAGTTTTAGTTAGTTGAGAGATACAACGCCAACACAGGCCCTTCGGTCCACCGAGTCCGTGCCGACCAGCGATCCCCGAACACCAACGCTACCCTCAACACACTAGGGACAATGTACATTTTAACCTACGAACCTGTAAGTCTGTAAGAGAATGGAGCGGCTGGGCTTGTACACTCTGGAGTTTAGAAAGATGAGAGGGGATCTCATTGAAACATATAAGATTGTTAAGGGTTTGGACACGCTGGAGGCAGGAAACATGTTCCCGGTGTTGGTGTTCAGAACCAGGGGCCACAGTTTAAAAATAAGGAGTAAGACATTTAGAACGGAGGCGAGGAAACACTTTTTCACCCAGAGAGTTGTGAGCCTGTGGAATTCTCTACCTCAGAGGCAGGTTCTCTGGATGCTTTCAGGAGAGAGCTAGATAGGGCTCTTAAAAATAGCGGAGTCAGGGGATATGGGGAGAAGGCAGGAACGGGGTACTGATTGGGGATGATCAGCCATGATCACATTGAATGGCGGTGCTGGCTCGAAGGGCCGAATGGCCTACTCCCGCACCTGTTGTCTATTGTCTATTGTCTATTGTCTTTGGAGCGTGGGAGGAAACCGAAGACCTCGGGGAAAACCCACGCAGCTCACGGGGAGAACGTGCAGACAAGTACCGGTAGTCAGGATCGAACCCGGCTCTCTGGCACTGCAAGGCAGCGACTCTACCGCTGCGCCTCCATGCTGCCTATTTTCATACATGAAATTGATGGATTAAGAACAGAATTCACATCATATTTTAGGGGGAAAATAATTGCATTGGAAACACTTGCTGCTTGTAATCGCTGTGGTTCTGACTCAAGGTCTGAGTGATGTTTACTATGTAATTATAGCACAGCTTTATATTTGCAGTAATACTAAAAATCCAGTATAGATCCCAAACTGACTCAGGCGAAGCAGTATGAGATTGCCTGGCACTAGGTAATCATAATTTATTTGTACCTTGACACTTAAGGGAGCAATGTCAAATTTGGAACTACTGTATGTTTCATACATTTACAATCCAAGACCTTAATTGTATTAAAGTTCACTCATTCTTGGCTACTGTCTCGACGTTTAATATTTATCAACCTTGAATGAAGCCCTTCAAGGAAGGATTTTAAAGGGCCTGTCCCACTTAAACTATTTTTAGGCGATTGCCGGCGACTGTCATAGTCGTAACAGGTCTCCGAGAAACCGGCGACTGGACCCCCCCCCGCGGCGTAAAATTTGAAATAGAATCAATACTTTATTTTTATTTATTTATTTTTTAAAAGTATAATAATTGTTTGCTTGGATTATTTTTTTATTTAAAAATGTTTTTTTTTTTAATTGTGTTTTCTTTTTCTTTTTCTTTTTTTTATAATATATAATCATAATCAATATTATTTAATCACAGTCCTCATTGATTAAACACCTACTCTTTCACCTCTTTACTTTCTAAAAAAAAGTAGAAGCTTATATAAATCGCTCCGTAATATTTGTATAACTTTTGAAACAAGTTAAATGTGTATTTGAAAAAACTGTTATATCATTGGCAATATGCACTGCTTCTAATATTAAACAAAAAAAGAATCATTACTTTAACGACAACAAAAGATGAAGTCAGCACCGGCGACAGCCAACGGTAACCTGGCGACAACAACGACAGCACCTACGTCAGGAGAAGTCAAGCTACGCTCGTTGGCGTCAAACCCACTGTCGCCGACTGTCTCAGAAAATTTTGCAGCGTGCTGAAAATCCAGTGGTGACCAGAAAGACGCTACGACTCTTTGGGCGACTGAGGAGACGGCTCACGACCATACAGGCGTCACCCCGGCGACCATGTGGCAACAGCCTAGTCGCCTGTAGTCGCCTAAATATTCACCTAAGTGGGACAGGCCCTGGATTTCTGGTGGTGCCGCTGCCTCGCAGCGCCAGTGACCCCAGGTCCGATCTTGACCTCAGCTGCTTCCTGTGTGGAGTTTGCACGTTCGCCCTGTGACCGCGTGGGTTTCCTCCGTGTGCTTTTCGCTTTCCTCCCACATCCCAAAGATGTGCGGTTTTGGAGGTTCACTGGCCCTCCGCAAATTGCCCCCTAGCGTGTAGGGAAAGGGCGCGATGGTGGGATGTGCGGCACGGTGGCGCAGCGGTAAAGTTGCTGCCTTATTGCGCCGGAGACCCGGGTTCGATCCCGACTACGGGTGCTGTCTGTACGGAGTTTGTACGCTCTCCGAGTGACCCGCGTGGGTTTTCTCCAAGATCTCCAGTTTCCTCCCACACTCCAACGACGTACAGGTTTGTAGGTTCATTAACTTGGTATAAGAGTAAATTGTCCCTAAGTGTGTGTAGGATAATGCTAATGTGCGTTGACCACTGGTTGGCGCGGACTCGATGGGCCGAATGGCCTGTTTCCGTGCTGTATCTCTAAACAAAAACAAAACTAAAGGCATAGAGCAGGTGATCGATGGTCACCATGGACTCTGAGAGCCCAAGGGCCTGAACCCATGCTGTACCTTTCAATAATAAGATAATGTAATAAGATAAAATATCTAGGGCATTTTATTACAGAACAAATGATAGATGATGAGGATATTTACAGGCAACGACGCATGCTGTATATACAGGCGAATATCCTCTTGCATAAATTTGGTGCGTGTGCAGATGTGGTGAAGATGTCGCTATTTAGAGCATACTGCACACCCCTCTACACTGCGCACCTGTGGTCGAACTATTTAAAGACAAGTATGCAGGGACTAAAGGTGGCATATAACGATGCCATGAGAACACTGCTAAGGCAACCAAGATGGTGTAGCCAGTGATATGTTTGTGGCTGCAGGAGTCAGTACTTTAGAAGCTATCCTAAGACACCACATGTATAAATTAATCTGCAGGATAAATGACTCTAAAAATGTGTTTATTGTGGCCGTGACAAACATAAGGGTTAGCACTACACGCTACGAATCCCAGCTGTGGAGACACTGGTTTCGTTGTCTCGTTGTACGACATTGATCATCTTTTACTCTGGATTTTTAACTTAAGTATTGTGGGTTTTTTAAATTTATAAATTATGGTGTTTTTTATGTGATTTACCATGATTTTACATATATTTATGATATTTGATATGCAATGCGTTTTTAATGTAATGTTGCCCCTTGTCTGGGCCTTGAGTCCGTAATAAAGTTATTATTATTATTATTATTAATAAATACAGATTAGGTCTAGATTACATAGAAACATCATCAAAATAGAAAATAGGTGCAGGAGTAGGTCATTCGGCCCTTCGATCCAGCACAGCCATTCAATATGATCATGGCTGATCATCCCCATTCAGTACCCCCTTCCTGCTTTCTCCCCATATCCCTTGATTGCTTTGGCCCTAAGAGCCAAGTCTAAATCTCTCTTGAAAACATCCAGTGAATTGGCCTCCACTGCCTTCTGTGGCAGAGAATTCCACAGATTCACAACTCTCTGGGTGAAAAGGTTTTTCCTCATCTCAGTCCTAAATGGCTGACCCCTTATTCTTAAACTGTGACCCCCTAGTTCCGGACTCCCATAACTTCGGGAACATTATTCCTGCATCTAGCCTGTCCAATCCCTTAAGAATTTTATATGGTTCTATAAGATCCCCTCTCATCCTAAATTCCAATGAATACAAGCCCAGTCGATCCATTCTTTCAGCATACGTCAGTCCCGCCATCCCGGGAATTAACCTGGTTAACCTACACAGCACCCCCTCCACAAACGTTAGCCCTGAATAGAGCCATGAAGAATGCAAAATGTAAATAGAGTACTGCAATACTCAAAAGGCCAAACAGCATCCGTGCAGGGAGAAACAGAGTAAGTCACTTTGTGAAGAATATTCTGTCTCCAGTAAGGTCTTACTTAGAAACATAGAAACATAGAAAAATAATTACAATGGAAGGTCGATTTAAATTCCTGATCAATGGCAAACCCCAGGATGGCTGTTGTGGAGAATCCATTAATTATAACATTGTAAAATGTCAATTTAGTTTTGTTACAGTTTATTGTAGAGATACAGCGTGGAAACAGGCCCTTCGGCCCACCGAGTCCGTGCTGACCAGCGATCCCCGCACACTAGCACTTTCCTACACACTAGGGACAATTAACAATTTTACCAAGGCAATTATCCTACAAACCTGTATGTCTTTGGAGTGTGGGAGGAAACCGGAGCACCCGGAGAAAACCCACTTGGTCATGGGGAGAACGTACAAACGCCGTACAGACAGCACACGTAGCCGGGAATGAACCTGTGAGTAACTCTACCGCTGCACCACCACTCCGCCCCCATTTGAAGCAGTTTTATTGGAGATTGCCATTGTCTAAAAAGTAATTGCTTTTATAAATTAAACCACGTATGTTGATTTTTCCATGACAAATATTTAAATGCATCTTTAGTGTTAGAATATGTTGAGGATTTTATTTCAACATGAAATGATGTGCAAGGGCATAATGATTGGTCTCTATGGAGGGCAGTAAGAATAGACGCATATATTTTACATCTACCATGGACATCAACTACATTAATATTTGTCTCTATAGTACATAAAACAGATTCAGGGACAGTTTCTTATTAAATGTTATCAGGCAACTGAACCATCCGACCAACAAGTAGAGAACAGTCCTGAGCTACCATCTACCTCATTGGAGACTTTTTGACTACTGGACTTTATCTTGCAGTAAATGTTATTCCCTTTATATCGCAATTTCATAAGTTCATAAATTATAGGAGCAGAATTAAAGCCCTGTCCCACGGTACGAGTTCATCCCAAGAGCTCTCCCGAGTTTGCCCTGATTCGAACACGGAGATTTACGGTAATGGCCACTCGTCGGGACTCAGGGCTCTCGTGGACATTTTTCAACATGTTGAAAAATCTTCACGAGTCTTCCCGTGCTTACCTGCTGTTAGTGAGTCTTCCCGAGTACCTGCCGTTAGCGCTAAGAGACGTCCCCGAGCTCCGACGTACCCTCTACGTTCATTCCCAGTGCTTACCATGAGTTTGATTTTTTTTAAACTCGAGAGAGCTCTTGGAATGAACTCGTACCGTGGGACAGGGCTTTTAGCAAAACACAATCCAACATGGCTGCTCTATCTTTCCTTCTCAACCCTTCTCCTGCCTGTTCCCCATAACCCTTGACACCCTAACCTATATCTGTACACTGTGGACTACTTGATTGTAATCGTATGTAGTCTTTCCGCTGATGGGATAGCACATAAAACAAAAAAGCTTTTGAATGTACCTCGCTACACGTGACCATAAACTAAGCTGCACTAAACTAAAGGGTGGTGGGTGTATGGAACGAGCTGCCAGAGGAGGTAGTTGAGGCTGGGACTATTGCAACATTTAAGAAACAATTAGACAGGTACATGGATAGGACAGGTTGAGAAGGATACGGGCCAAATGCAGGCAAGTGGGACTAGTGTAGATGGGGCATGTTGGCCGGTGTGGGCAAGCTGGGCTATTGAGCCTGCTTCCACACTGCATCACTCTGTGACTTTATGAATCCAAACTAAGCTGAACAAAATGAACTAAACTAACCTAAACATAGAACAGTACAGCAAAAGAGAAATGTGAGGTGTTGCATTTTGAGAAGTCTAATATGGGCAGGACCTACACAATGAATGTTACGGCTCTGGTGAGTGTTGTGGAGCAGAGGGATCTAGGAGTGCAGGTGCATGGTTCCTTGAAGGTCGCAGGTAGATATGGTGGTCAAAAAAGCTTTTCGCATGTTGGCCTTCATCAGTCAGAGTATTAAGCATAGAAGATGGGAGGTCATGTCTCAGTTGTATAAGTCGTTGGTGAGGCTGCATTTAGTGTGTTGTGTTCAGTTCTGGGCACCATGTTATAGGAAAGATGCTGCCAAGCTGGAAAGGGTGCAGAGAAGATTTACGAGGATGTTGCCAGGACTAGTAAAATTGGATAGTGGGATCTATAGGCAGGTTAGTCAGACTTCACTGGTTGGTAAGATTTTAGAGTCCATTATAAAAGACGAGGTTACGGAGTACTTAGAAGTTCAAGATAAAATAGGCTGAAGTCAGCATGGTTTTGTGAAGGGGAGGTCTTGCCTGACGAATCTGCTGGAATTCTTTGAAGAAGTGAATAGCAGGACAGACTAAGGAGAGTCAGTAGATGTTGTTAACTTAAATTTTCAGAAAGCCTTTGATAAGGTGCCACATGTTAGGCTACTAATGAAGATGAGAGCCCATGGTATCAAAGGGCAGATACTAGCATGGATCGCAGGTTGGGTGGATGGCAGAAGGCAAAGAGAAGGCAAACAGAGGAAAATACAAAATGCTGGTGGAACTCAGCAGGTCGGACAGCATTTGTGGAGGGTAAGGGCAGACAACATCACTGGTCGGTCCATGGACTTCCATTGGCAAGATAGGATTAGGGTTGTGCGGGTCGGTTCAAGAACCTGATGGCTGTTGGGACCGCTCTCTCCCTCCCTCCCTCCCCCACCCAAGTCGTACCAGCTTCAAAGTCGTTCTGTTCAGTCCCGTTGTCTGTAACTAGTTTTCACCTAGCCCACAGCTAACAATGACCTGTTTCCTTTATCATCGTTACATTTTTACATATCTTTCATTCATTTGTTCTATATCTCTCCATATCACCATCTATACCACTCATTTCCCTATCCCCTGACTCTCGGTCTGAAAAAGGCTCTCAATAGACAATATACAATAGGCGCAGGAGTAGGCCATTCGGCCCTTCAAGCCAGCACCGCCATTCAATGTGATCATGGCTGATCACCCCAATCAGTACCCCGTTCCTGCCTTCTCCCCATATCCCCTGACTCCGCTACTTTTAAGAGCCCTATCTAGCTCTCTCTTGAAAGTATCCAGAGAACTGGCCTCCACCGCCCTCTGAGGCAGAGAATTCCACAGACTCACCTCTCTCTGTGTGAAGAAGTCAAGTCAAAGTCAAACAAACTTTATTGTCATTTAGAAATACATTGATATATGCAGTTCCAAACGAAATTACGTTGCATTTGGCTCCCTGTGCAACACAATAAATTAACCGAAGGATAGGTATGTATGAAAAGGATAAATAGACAATAGTGGCAGCCCATTTACATGGCATTCAGGAGTCTGATGGCTCGTGGGAAGAAGCTGTTGCGGAACCTTGATGTTCTGCTCCTCATGCTGCGGTATCTTTTTCCCGAGGGCAGCAGAGTGAACAGTCCGTGATGGAGATGTGTGGGGTCCTTTATGATACTGCTGGCCTTAGACACACAGCGTTTGGTCGCAATATCCCCGATTGAGGGGAGATAGGTCCCGATGATTTTTTCCGCTGTCCTCACCACTCTCTGCACAGACTTCCAGTCGGAGGCTCTACAGTCCCCAAACCAGACAGAGATACAGCTGGTCAGAATACTCTCTATGGTGCCCCTGTAGAAAGTAGTGAGGATGGGATGGGGGAGATGAGCTCTTCTCATCCGGCGCAGAAAGTGCAACCGCTGCTGCGCTCTCTTAACAGTTGATGAGATGTTAGTCGACCAGGTCAGACTGTTAGTGACCTGCACCCCCAGGAACTTTGTGCTACTGACCACCTCCACATCGCTGTCATTGATGTGAAGTGGTCTGGGACTGTGCCGGGTTTTCCTGAAGTCGACGATAATCTCCTTTGTTTTCTCGACATTCAGGATCAGGTTGTTCGTATTGCACCAGTCCACCAGTTGTTTCACCTCCTCCCTGTAAGCCAGCTCATTGTCGTCCCTGATGAGGCCCACCACTGTTGTGTCATCTGCGTACTTCATGATGTGGTTTGTACTAAACCTGGCACAACAGTCGTGAGTCATCAGGGTGAACAGCAGTGGACTCAGGACACAGCCCTGAGGGGAGCCGGTGCTTAGAGAGATGGTATTGGAGGTGTTATTTCCAACCCTCACAGACTGAGGTCTGTCAGTGAGGAAGTCCAGTAGCCTCCTCATCTTCCTCATCTCCATTCTAAATGGCTTACCCCTTATTCTTAAACTGTGGCCCCTGGTTCTGGACTCCCCCTAACATGTTTCCTGCCTCTAGCATGTACAAACCCTTAATAATCTTTAATAATATGTTTCGATAAGATCCCCTCTCATCCTTCTAAACTCCAGAGTATACAAGCCCAGCCGCTCCATTCTCTCAGCATATGACAATCCCGCCATCCCGGGAACCAACCTTGTAAACCTACGCTGCACTCCCTCAATAGCAAGAATGTCCTTCCTCAAATTAGGGGACCAAAACTGCGCGCAATACTCGCGACCCGAAACGTCCCCTATTCCTTCTCTCCAGAGATGCTGTCTTTCCCGCTGAGTTACTCCAGCTCCTTGTGTCCATCTTTAGTTGTTGGGATGTATCAATTCTTGAAGCTGGTGGTGTTGGATTCGGGCTCATGTATCCCTTGCCCAACAGTAGTAGTGGAAAGGGGGCATGGTCCAGATGGAGAACCTTCATGATGGACACCGCATTCCTGAAGCAACAACTCATGCAAATGCTTTCGACGGTGGGGTGAATTGCCCCCGTGAATGACCGAGCTTAATTTGATAAGAAAAACAAGAAAATGTGTGGACATGACTTGCAACTGAAGTCGGTTTCCTTGGAAGCATCTTCAATGTAAAGGTTGCTACTTGGCTTCCTTCTCTAAGATGGACCAGTAATTTTTCTCCCTTCCTCCACTTTTGTTACAGTAGGTGATTAAAAAAAAGATTTATTTGAGAGGAAAGGGTGATGTTGCGGAGGTCAGACTTTTCTTATCCAGACGTGTAGGAAGGAACTGCAGATGCTGGTTTACGCCGAATATAGACACAAAGTGCTGG